>KZ538226.1:12267-97536 GCA_000934665.2 Catajapyx aquilonaris | reverse complement strand
TAACCCAACCTAACCATACCTAACCTTCACTCGTTGCGGATACAGGCCTATCTTCACGTAAGAAAAGACGACGAAAAAAATAGGGGGTAAAAAAAAAAGAAGCCCAACGGGGACTCGAACCTGCAGCCTTCTGATCTATAGGCCAGGGCGCTACCAATACACTACAGCAGCCATCGCTGGGATTGCTTCTTCCGATGGGGATTCTTATGCTGCGCAGGCACGATGGCCCGTGTCCTAGAGCGCGTCCAACACCCGCATGTGACGTCACGGCGGGAGAGCGGTGATGCGCATTCGGACGCGCCAGTTGAGCCCAGGTAGGGTTAAGGAATACGCTGTTGCACCGACTCTCGTTATTCAATTATGGACCACCCCAAAAAAAAGATGGTGACTTTTTTTTCTGCCCGATTAGGTGTCAAAGGGTTGGTTTGCAGGGACATGTACAGGAAAAGAGTGACAGTCGGCGAATCCAACACCTAATCAATCAACGTCCGTTGGTGTCATTTGGCAACTTGACGATTAGGGGGAAGGGCTGTTAAAAAAAAGCGGGTTATTTCACGCCGCTTTGGGGCAAAACCGGGCTGCGGCCTGTTTTGCGGGTGTTTTTGGGGTTAATGTTTACTTGACCCCCCCCTCCCCCCAGTATGTTAAAATGGCTGGTATTTCCCTTCGTCCTATCGGGGCCTGTGTCGGGTAATGCCCGTAAGCGCCCTGTGGTCAACACCAGCAAACAACAGATAACTACACCTTCAAACAGGTAATTAATTCACGAATATAATTAGCAGGTTTTTTTAAAACTCTAAACGTCTAAAGGATCTACCCAAAATAGTAGATGAATTTTTTAATGAGCGCAACCGAATGCGCAACACAGTTCGATAAAATTGTTTCCAACACTATAACGCTTTGAAGGGGTAACAATATGGCCGAATTTTGCGATGTTGCCAACTTTAGAGGCTTTAGGTATGAATTTGGCCCCTGAGGAGTAACTGTGGCAACGTGCAAACCTGCATTCTCCATGATTTCTTAAGAGAGTGCAAACTTCAATTCGCACTCCTGAAAAATTACACTTTTGTGGGTTGTCACCTTTTCCCACGACACCCCTCAAATTTCAGGCATGTTTTGAAAATGAAGAGCAGACAAACTGAGCATCCACAATGGGACTGGAAAATACTCTTAAAGTATTAAAGTTTCCGCATCTTCCGGCCTCCTTCCCAATCACTCCAGAACCTGATTAGTTTACGCAATGCCGGTCCCTAGTTATTAATATTTAGTGCGGTGTAGCGGACATTTTATCTCCATTTTGCCTTGGAGGAAATGGGGAACAGCAGGCTTGGGTTGTTATTCATGGCCGATCTTCTCCAGGTTTTTCCTTGGCGAGCCCATTTTCTTCTGTCCTTTTTTTCATCCTGCAGACCAAACCGCAAAAAAAAAGTTGATCCCCGTGAAAATCTGGTGTATATCCTGGTGGTGGTGCAGCTGACCAATAATAAATGCCCCCTCTGAGGGTTACCGGTTGGCGACATCTAAAATGGGTTGATTCACGAGGCCTTGCGGGTTGGAGGCCCGAAAATTCGCATCACGTTGTTGGCCCTGTTGGGTTTATCTGATGTGACGGTAACAAATATTAAGTCCGCAAACGTGCTCAGTTTCTGGCGACTCCATTTCTCAAAACGCGGGGCCTACTTTGGACGAAAACCACAGCGTTAAATCAAAAGAGGAACTGGGATTGGGTCAGCCCGGATGGATTGGTTAGGTTTGGGGGGGGGGGGGGNGGGGGGGGGGGGCGTATGAGAGAGAAAGGAGGAAAAATTAGACGTTGGCTTGCGGCTGGTGTAACGTGATACAACTGGAAGTTCACAAAGTGCAACGTCAGCTCTGCGTTCAACTCTCGCTGAAACTTTGGCGGATATACTGGGTTGGTTTCAAACCTGTGGTCTGGGGGTTTGATGCTGGTCAGGCTATGATATTTTAAAAGGCTCTGATTTCTTTTGGTAACTTTGTTGCGGACAGGTTGTGTTGTGCTGTTCGCGACTTCCAAAAACACTTTTGTCTCCAGAAGAAAAGCTGCACAAAAGTCAACATTTTGCAGACCTTTTCCTGAAAATGCTGGTTACGCCATGAATTTTTTAAAACGTCTCAGCCATTCAGTTATGACTGAAAACCCTTTCCTCTGAAGACTTCCATTTTGTCCAGGACATGTCCCCACAGGTTTTTGTGTAGCATTGTGGCCCGTTGCACAAGGGTTGTTTTTCTAACATGAAGCAGGCGCAACAAAGCGTCAGCTTAGCAACCTGGGTTTGAATTACCGGCCTCACTGTACACGCTACGTACACTCGAGTATAGTACAGGGTGGCAGAGTATGCAGAGAGAGAGGAAAACCACAATGGTGTAATTACAAAAAAAGGAGGGTGGTGGGGGGTTGGGAGGTGAGAATTTTTGAGCATGGACACCCCCTCCTTTCCACGTTGCGCACCATAAATTAGGGGGACATTTTGCGTGGAGTCGAGACCGGGTCGTAAATTATGCCAGGGTTTGCTGGTCTTGTTTTTGGGTGGAATGAAAAGGCCCCGGTAGGAAAATGCAGCGGGGTCCTGAAAGATTAGGCAGGCATGTCGAGGGATATAAATTTTCCGCTCCGTTTTGTTGCCTTGCTTGATCCCCGCAGCCGATGCGCCATAACTGTCTCAAGGTGGTTGGTAATTGCAGGGCCTCTGTTCTCTGCTCTTTTAATCCCTTAAATTATACACGCACGGGTAAACCTGCTGCTTGCTTTTCCCGACTTTGGCCCACCCTCCACACCCTTACGGGATTCGCGAAATTCTGCCAACTGGTGCATATAAGGAAATGAACAATGGCGATAACTTGCCCGCTAATTTGAGATATAATTGCATTTATAGCTGGGAGGTTTTCCCGTTTTGGAAAGCGTTGCATGCTTTATTTCGGTGTTAACTGAAACTTGCGGATGATTAGTTGTGTGCGGATTTCAACGATGTTATCAGAGACCGTGCACCTGTATCAGCGTAGTACTTGCGGGACAATTTTGGCGATTATTACGTTACTGTGCTGTTGTTTGCAGGCTCAGCCTGTAAGATTACAATGCCTGAAACAGGCTGGAAAATATGGCTTAAAACAGTATTTAAGCGCGAAAAATAAACTGGAATTTTAAAAAACCCGCCGGTTCCAGCGGGGATGGATTTTTTTTTTTTGTAAATCCATAAACATGGACCATTCGTGTATTTTGCCGCTCTGCTATGTACACTCCAGGGTTGTATTATTTTCATTGGACTGCGGCAGTGAATAGACTCAATAGCTGGAGGGCAAGCAGTCGTAGATCCCTGTTATCCCTAACGCTGCTTTTTAACATTTTCAATATATATTTTGTGTTCACCTCTTGTTAACATGTAGCGAATTTCTGTCTGCATGAAGGGACTGGAGGAGCAAAAAAAAATAAATAATGCGTGTTTATGAAAGCTTTGTTGGATGCATTGTTGGTCGATGTATACTTTGATCAACTTGACAAGGGAAATTGAAGCCTGCTTTTATTAATCACCAGGCCTCGGCATGTTTACTTTCATAACCCGAACTGAAATCACAGATCAAGCCAAAAAAAAAACCTATCTGTCCTCTTCTTTTTTTTGTGTCCGAACAATGATGTTGAAAGAAATCCGAGTTTCGTCTGAATTATTCGTGTTCTAGACTGCGACAGACGAAGATTTATCCTTCTTTAATCTCTGCCACTACGCCCTCTGACAGTCGAGCGGCTTCCATTCCAAATGTTATATAGCGACAGCAGCTGCAGAGAATCTTGCTCAACAATCCCCCAGATCGGATTACTCAATTTTGTCGACTCGGCCTAAATTTTTTTTTCTTTCTCTCTGTTGGAAGGGGGTATCCACCCTTTCTATTATTCCGCTGCAGTCCCTAGTGATCCGTGGTACAATCGCATTAGAATTAGCCAATTGAGCGTAAAGAGAAGGACTCGGCAAGCTCAGGTCGGACCTAGTCCACTGCTAATTGCAGTTAGTTAGAAAATTGCAAGTCTTCCTGGAGACAGGCCCCTGAGAGCCTCTGAATTACTGCCAGGTCACCAAAGGGGATTCCAGGACACTCTTGAGTAATTGGTTCTGTTTACAAACTTTGTCCTTTTTTTTCTCCTTCTTCTTTCTGTTTTTTTTTTCTTCAAACCGCTGGGAGTTGGACAAGCGGATAAGGTTGTCGGGGATTTTTCCGGGGTAGAATCCGGGATTTTGAGAAGAGAGGGGAAGGGGGGTGTAGAATTGGGTCGCGGGCTTAACTATGGGGTTGAGAACCGGTCGCTGGAAGGTGCCAAACTGCAAGAGGAGGGCTGGGGGTATCATCATACTTTATCAGACTTATTCGAGCAAGGATGTAGAGCTTTTCGTTGAGGAGACGTGTTTGATGTTATTCGCTGCTCCGATGCATAATTCATCGCCCTCTCCACCCCGCCCCCGCATGTCCCTTTTCCTTCGAACCCCCTGTGGCATCAGCTTGCCTCTTATCCTACAGTATCTTCCGGGCTTGTGAAAGACATTGATTGAACTTTCCAACTGCTCCCTTGTTTCACGCAGTATCTGATGGAGACTCCCTTTTCTGGAGGGGGGCAGAGACGAAAGGGGAGGGGGGGTCTGTATCTATTTTATGCCCTGTATCGCCCCCCTCAATCTGGTTTCGAACGGTAGATGTATACGAATTTGGAGGGGTAATGCGGTCGTAAAGTGAAGGCGGTTTTGCAAGTCTGGATTTGCCAAATTTTTTTCTTCTTCTTCCAACCTCTGACCCACTCTGCTAACCCAAGAGCGAATTCAGCAGTGGAGAGACGTGGATTTGAAAACCGATGTGAGACTAATTTTTGGGTTTTGGCCAAGACGTTGACAATCAGGATGTGGACAGACTGAGAGGACAAAAAGTCGAAGCAGGACAACCGAGTCCTGCTTTTGGGAGTCTAGGGTATAATATGTTTGTGGAATTGCAGTTAGTGTCGCACCTAATTTTTCAATGAGAGGATTATGGTCTGGAAGAGCAAGCTCTCGCATTTCGTATTTTTTTGAAACACTGTCTGATTTTTTTCCTGCGTCCTACTAGTACAGTGCAGTACAATAAGTGATATAGTTACAAGGAGGTGGTTCGCATGTAAATTATTATTTATGTGATAAAGGTCAAGAAAAAAACATAATTTTTCCTAATTAATCTGGATTTGAAATTAGTTTTGCACATTCTTTTCAATTTCACTGTGCTCGTATGGCTTCAGTGTGTTTATTATTTTGTTAATGTAAGGAATAATAAATTACTGTAAAATATGTATTATTTCAAATTTATGCATGTATACGTTTTGCAGATGTATCACTGCTTGACCTATCATAATACAACGTAGTGACATTACAAGAAATGGCCCAAACCATTGCAATAATATCATGCATTGTCATGCCGCTGCCCAAAAAATTTCGAACGTGGTCTTGCTCACCATATTATCTTTGTCCATTAATTACGTCGATGCCCACTTTGTTATACATTCATTAAAATGACATGCCCAAATTTCATGTTTTTAGACGAAGCTTTGTGCGTAAATATTTATGCACGCGATCATATAAACCGCGACTAACTAATTGTGCAGCAACATTTATTACACGCCGCATTTTCATCCCCAGTATTGTTTTGTCAACTTTCGGTCATAATTAGTTTATCCCAAATATTATTACGATGGTTATTAAGCGTTATGTACGTTCAGATTATTTTCATAAGGAAATTGGCAATGTTTGTAAAAAAAAAAAAACGTATGCGAGTTTTCCTCCCCAAAACAAATCATAAGGAACCTCTTTTCCAAGAACAGTTTAATGAAAATGAATGCGTGTACTCTAATGCAATGTGTCTCATCCTTCACCCTTGGTGTCCATTTTTTTCTCCTCCTCCACTTTTTCCCCTCCAAGCTCGATTCACGACATTTGACAAACGGCACTTGTCGTCATTTCCATAAGAGCCTTTTCATCCAATTTTCCAAGCCGTGGAGGATATTAGCCAATCCCTTATGAACGCCTCTCTCTCTCTCTCTCTCTCTCTCTCTCTCTCTCTCTCTCTCTCTCTGTCTCTCTCTCTCTCTTCACCGTCGGTATATACAGAGAGGCCTTGGAGATAATAAAGGTCCAGGAGTTTGTTTGATGCTTTGTCACGTTTGAGGCGAGGAGCTGATGAGACGAGGCAAGATCCGGGCTTCCGTTGCGGATGCCACTAATCCGGGCAAAGTGCACAGCGCCTGAGTCTCTTTTGGCCTCTTTTGCGGCCTCAAAAGCAAACCATGGGCTCCCCTTTTCTATTTGCTCAGTTTCGCGGGTTTGCGAAGGTAAGGGTAGAACCGGAAGCGGGGAAAAGGTCTCCCAGTAGGAATATTATTCTGAATTACAGCGCACTTTCTTCCAATTTAGAAGCAGCAGGTCTCAGATTCGCTTTATCAGACCTACCGAGCTCTATTTCTTCGTTTTTGGGCCATGTGTGGGTTAAGCTCTGTTTCCAAATTCTTTTTCTCCTTTTTTTGTACAGGGGTTTAAATTGGTGAGGATTTACTACCTATCACCTGTCTTTCCCCCCCTTTTTTTCCTTATTTCCAACATTCCAAGCTCTGCTGGTTTCCTACTTTTCGGTGCAAACGCGGCGTTTTCTCGTTTCATTTGGTTTCAATTAGACGATATCGAAAATCGTTCAGAAGCACGGAGGGGGAGTGTCTCCGGAAACTGAATAACGTTACTCCGGATTTTCCGAAAGGATATGGTCATACTCGATTAAGACTTGACGAGCCTGAAACGGCTATGGAAAGGGGGTCGATGACAGAATATGTACAATAGAATGAAACCGAAGAGTGCTCGGCCTGACCTTACACTAAAGTTGGTTAGTTCAGGACTGGTTATAAGAGATCCTTTCAGGAAAAACGACAAATTGGAAACCTTGATTAGAGGTTACCCTATTGAACAGTTCCCAAGTCATTTGGAGGAAAAACCGTTGACTTGGGCCCGGATCCAAATCGAGACATCAATTATGTAAGAGAGTCGTCCGATGAGAGTAGCGGCCTGGTACGCATAATTAGGCTAATTTCAAATCCTATGGGGAGGGAACCCAACTGTAAGAATCCGACTGACGCATGACACACAGTGCAGGTTACTCACAAATTAACGGGGGGGTTTGGAACCGAGCTTGGTTCCTCCCAAAGGTGCTAAAGCCAGCATGTGAATACTGTAAGGCTTTGAATTTATCCGAATCTCTCCTTGAAGAGGGATTGCGCTGATTTATAGGGAGGAGCTATAAATTCTGGCCAACCTCTGAATTTAAAACCTGGCTGTTACTTTTTTCTTTACGGAGATATAGTGTGCAGTGTTAGGCCTGCACAATGTTGCCTTCTGCAGAGAATTCCCTGCGCGCTTTAGTTCCGAATAAATAGCTAGTACCCGGTATTTTGTGTAATACCAGTAGTTTCATGCATTATTTGAGCTAATAAGAAGTTATTTTATGAAGCATTGGAAAATATTAATAGTTGTATCTAATATGGACAGTGTTATGCAATAATGAGTCAACCCACAGTTTTGAGGAAAAGGCCTTTGAATGTCACACAGTTTGTGAAATTAATTCAGTTTCCTTTTCGGTCATTTAAGGCAGAAGTATGCTGATTTCGTTAGCTTGATTTTAACAGAATGATTTGGATTTTTTGTGGGTTGACACATTATTACATAACACCTTCCATATAATGTTCGTAATTTGCGTTACTTTCATTAATTCGCTCTTATTTTATGGCATTAAATTAAGTTAGTGTCAACAGAGTGCCTGCGATGTTAGACCTATTTAGTAATGCGTCAATTATTATAATTATTTGTGCTCTCTTGTGGCCAAATAAACATTAATTAGTCAACGTTAATAATTAGCATTAATTGAAGGCGTAATAAAACCCGATGAATTAATTATTGCAGCACTCTGTTTACGGCGATCTGCAGAGTTAAAATGTGTAGTCATGCCATCCAGTTTAATCCGGGGCGTCTACATATCAAGGATAATAAAACGATTGCCAAGTCAGTGAACACATTAAAATTTTAAATGTGCACGCACGGTTAGGGGCAGCATGTGGCGTGATTGCCGATTAGAATGGATCGGCTTACTTCCATCCGGGCTAACTTGCGCAAGCTCATCATTATTTTTTTTTCTGCTGTCCTATATACGTGCTCAAATGCCAATATGACCTGTATACTTAGCACATTCTTATAGCCTTTTACTGACAAAGGGAAAGATTGACGACAAGATGTCTTTGGGAATATTTTCTAAGTGGACGTTGGACAGTATGGGATGCGAATTTGTTTATTATTGCGTACATACACACTCGTTTAGGCTAACAAGACATGGCGTGAAATGGAAAGGGATGTGTGTTGGATGTGAGGGAAAGGTTGACTGTCAGTGAAACGAGGTAATCGATAGTTGGTGTGGCGGCATCATACATACTTTAGTGCTTTTGGCCCTATAGCCACCCCACCCCGAATATTGTTTACGTTGGTGCCACATAACTGGCACCTCTCAGTGTTTATGAGGTTTAAATTTGCCCAAGGCCCATTTGTACTACGCGCAACATTTTAGTGGCAGTTATGTCATTTCAGAACGACGGCAATCCGATGTGTTTGCCATTATATTGCCGCGGGATGTTTGCCAAATCTTCAACAACAAACGACAACAGCATCACTGGTCCAAATGGGTAGTCAGTTTATTAAGACTTGTGTTTGAACCTATCTCAGCAACGAAGCTCTAAATGAAGTGATCTCTTTCTTCCCAGGAGGTCTGTCACATCATGCAAAAGGTTGTTCCACATGCGGAAGATTGGCAGAAAAGAGCCTGTTTTTTTTCTTCTTAAAGGAGAGTCAGGTTTTTCGAGAGAGGCGTGCGTGCAGCTGTGTTTCCCCAATTAGAAATTCAGCGCACGCTCCGACGATGCAAGATACCGCTTGATGTAGGGCCATGATTGAAAAGAAGGCGTCCTCGCAGTAACGCTCAGCTATTCGTCGCTTAGGCCCTGCATTTCCTTCCCAGACTGATGGATGTTAGGCACAGGCCTAACAGACGTCTCAAGCAATGCCCTTTTAACTCCATTACATGCGATAGGCCAATATTTTCATCCACCACAAAATTGATGCCTCTATCCAGCCTTAAAGCGGCTTTGATAACACAAAAAAAAGAGAGATAATAAAAGCTAAACCGCTAGCAAGCCCTTTAGATACGGGACTGAAGGGGTGGAATTATTTCCCATTCATGAAACTTCAATCAGAGCCAATCAGTGCATAATATTCAGGTTTATGCCTGTCTTACTGCTGCACTGCCAGCTTAATTATCCAATGCCCGAGACTTTACGATCCCAGCGACAAAACAAAAGGTACGGCGTTAAATAAAAAAAAAACGAGAGAGAGTCGCTCATTAGCTCTCCGGCTGCTATTCGGAGCTGCCAACTTTTATTTCCTATGCAAACATATAGAGAGAGGGGGGGTCCAAAGGCGGCCATTATCCCAACAGCGACCATCAACAGGGTTCATAAATGAAAATTCCCGCGCATAATGAAGAGAGTAGGTTGGAAAGTCAACCTAATCTAAGGTTATGTGTGGGAGGTTGGAAACAAGCGGATGGAATTGCCATGAAATTTTTAAAAGCGGGGGTATGTAAAAAGCACGAGTTGGCCAGAATGAATTTAAATTTTTTGAGAGGAGAGAGGAAAAAAAAGAGAGGACGCTTGTAGCATACTGAGCTTGTATAAAGGGCAGAGGGTCAAAAATGCACATGGAACTAGTAGTTGGTCCTTTGCCTGCATCCCACTGATTAATGCCTCCCCCCACTACAAAAAAAACTCAGGCCTCTCCAACCCTGCTTTTAGGCCCCCCCTTGTTTTTTTATTGCTTCCAAGTTTTCTTTTCCCACAAATGCATCAAGGGCTCCTTTTCGGGCAATTTTCCCTCCGCGTTGCGGACATTTTTTTTTGGAGGAAGCCAGTGGTTTACGCATAGTTGCGGGACCGTGCTTATATTTGGTTGGGTAATTGGATTTTTTAAAACCCTTCGGGTTTTTTCTCAATGAAGCATACGGGTTTCTTTTTTTATATAGAAAAGGGGTAGATCGCGTTTGGTGCATGTGAATAGCCGCGTCTTTTCGGATTGTTAAAAGGCTAAAAAGGGAGCAATCAAGTGCAGAGTTGTGATGGTAGTGCTGATAGAATGCTAAAATATGAGGCAGATTATTTATTAATCACAATGCGGCAATCAACGGCTGATTGTTCTACAGCGTAGCTAGGTATATCATTATTTTAATGCGTGTGTGACGATCTCAGCTTATGGGAAACAATATTCAAGTAATATTCAAGCATTACGTTGCAATAATCTGTGCTGATCAGGGAGTTATTCTGTTAGTATTTATAGGCTGCAAAATAATTCTGGGTAGCGAATGCACATTTTCCAATCGCCATAACATTTCTTTAATGCACACTATTCATATTCAGGTCTAATTTCTGTACCGATATACATATATGAGAACTTAAAATGCAGAATGTAAAACACACCATCCTGTGGTATACTAGCCGCCAAAAATACGTGTGGTGAGACTCTGAGCCCTTCCCAGTGAACTGTTATGCAAATAATTCATAAACATTGCATGTGTCCACAAGGCCTGCGTTTTAAAAAAGTAGTGGAAAAATGCTAGCAGGCTTTTTTCCTTGCTATGTTTTCCACGAGCTCCGTTCAGGCCAGCTTCCAAAAGCAGGCCGGTGGTCAAATACTGCTAAATTATTCAAAAAGTAAACAATGGCAAGGGGCGAATAGGAGGCCTCATTTTCGTCGTATAGTTCACCAGGTTAATCAGAGAGTAAGCTTCGAGAAGGCACTGTAGAGCAAGAGAATTGATTTAATTCCTTCGGGTGCCTTGGAATCCGGCTGTAAATCCGTGTCCAAGGCAGCTCCCTAAAAGTGTAATATTGTGGGACAGTTTTTTTTTTCACTGTCGCAGTGTAGTACCCTGCATTGTGGCTAATAAAAAGCAAAAAGACGACGAGTTTAGGGGTCTGATAGCTTATAAGTGGAGACTTGTTGGGGTGTTGAGATGAGACGAATCAAGGGCCAGTTGAGGCAATAAAGAGGATGCGAAGGCCTCCCGTGGTTTTGCCACCAGTCATACCGGAATGTCGTAAAAGCCTCAAAGAGTCGATTAAACCCCACTTTAATGGCCGAACGGAAACTATGGGCGAGCGTTTTCGCCACCGTTTCAGTCGTATATCGGATATATTGACCTGCCAATGAAATATATATACTGTATATTTTTCAAACCGAGGCCGAAATCTGCATTAACACTCTGTTAGCACTTCTTTGATCAACTGACGCATTTGTTGGCTCCTGCTTGCCAGGATTTGGCACTACTAGGATCTGATAATCATCAATACGTTGCAGAAGCGATGGGCAACAATTTTGCCAATTATTTATCTATCAAAAGTCAAAATGAAAAAAAAGGGTTGCCCCACAGTGGTTCGTACTATGCGGGGGCATCATCATCATCATTGCCCCCGTTTCAGCGAGGACCCACAATGATACTTATTATCGTATTGTGCTCTTGGCATTTAATGTGCCGGCTCGACCCTACCGTTCAATTAGTGAGGCCGCAGACACGGAAACGTCAGAATCGGAGAATTCCAGGCATGCGACCGAAAGGCTTCAAAACCCTGGCGCAGGACCAATTATCTCAGACCGCAGACCCAGTTTTTATTTTCCAGCCCTACTTTTTTTTTTGCGTTGTTGTACTCTACGATGCATTTTTTTTTTTGGAAGGGGACGGTGCGGTGGGTGGAGAGAGTTGGAGAGGAAAAAAATGGGTAATTCAATCGAATTGATAGTCGGCGCCAAATTCCACCTGAGGATCTGGAAATATGATATTGGGTGGGCCTGGGCGCTGCATTTTTATTTGGAATGCATTTTCCACGGCACCCGCATTTGACGGAATGGGTTTTCCAGGAACGATGTCTCTCCGCAATAAAAATTCCCACTTGGAGCTTTATTGCGATATAATGATGCGGTTTGCATGCGAAACTTCATGCAGGCCCAAACTACGAGCACGAGACTTCCTCCCCAAAAAATACATATACACAGTCGAATACATCGTACTGCGATTGTAAAACCAGCTGCGGTTGTATTGATGCAACAATGTAATTTTCAAAACCTTGATTTCATTTGATGTACAGTAAATTGGCGGTGTATAATTGCACATATTGACCGCCTTCCATAGAAAACCATGTGTTGTTTGTGTGCGTTTTAACTGCTCTCGAGCTCTCATGCACATTTCAGATCTGATTATACCCAGCTGGAGTACATTGTCCTTTTTTGAGTGACTTTTAGCATTGGACAGACCAAATACGGGGGGCGGAGGGTTTAATCCGGTTGTGCCGAGAATAGAAAATAAATGCCTGTGAGTCTCCGGGCAGGCACTGATGCGGGGACCTCTAAATCAATCCATTGAGTATTTATCATCCTCGCTTTGGGAACTTGATTCCGACGAAATTAACTATGTTGTTGAGTCGCGGCGTTTCCGAGTTGAAATACGGCCCCCCATGTATTGAGGCGGCCTGATCGAACGAATAAATTATTCCGGATTAAACTGTCAGCCAGAAATCGACCCGACCACCCACACTGATTATTGTGTTTGTGTAAACATTCGGCTCTTGGCTGGCCCATCAACTTCCAAAAATTTTTGTGACTGGTCACTGCTTCTCACTGCTTGATTTCTCGTGTTTACTGCATGTGTACACACTATACACGTCTTGAGAGGAGGGATTCTTCGGCGTCGTTTGCCATGGCTTCTATCCAAAGCTTTTAGACCACTTGAGTTGTTTTCATTCGATCCTTTCAGAGTGGGCGCAGTTTCAGAACCGAATGGAGCGTAGGGTTCTGTAGAAAGTACTTTCTACGTATACACAGGGTGTTTCGTAATGATTGAAGCAAAATTCTACAGCCAGTTGCATGCCCTCATTATTATCGTGTTCTCTCCGTACTTTCGTGCCACACATTTCGACCTTAATCTCAGTCATAACCAATTTTCACTTTCCAATCATACTCCCTCGAAAGTGTATTATCATGATCAGCATGCCGTCGAAGTTCGGTCCCCACCTCGCCGGCTTCAAAGTACGCCGACGCTGCGTGCAGTTCATGAAAACTAATTTCGCACAGTACATCCAGCAGTTGCCAGTTCCTATATTAGTTTCCTTCTTAACTGCCTAACGAAGCGTGAGGAAGTTTTGATGTCTGACATAATTTTGTCCCACGCATTGCACAAAATATGCATAGACAATCAGCCTGCAATCCGGCCTGCTTGATTAGTTTGACTGTCCCTAGGTGGATGGTACAATTGCAGTAGCTCGATCTGATTGTCAAGATTGACTTGCTCATTTACATGGTCTGGTGCTGAAAGGTTGAGGTGTCGATACTGGCTGTGAAATTGAATGCTGCCAGCCTTGAATCGATTCTGTACTTTCCTTACTGTACACATCCAGCATTTTCATGCTGCAGTGGACATCTCGTCCGCCTTTGAAAGTGCAAGATGGCATCCATTAGCGAGTCCTGCACCTGAAGTGGACACCATGCTGGCGGGTGTGCATGGCAAGTACACCAGGGGTGAATGCCAAAGCTGCAGCATTTGCTCCAGCCTTCCCGTAAAAGGTCTGTTGCCTTGTGTGTGCTTCCGGCCATTCGGAAGGAAGAGAGATCCGTTCGGAAGGTGACGGCTCTCCTAATGGACACTCTAATGGGACAAACATCCAGCAGGAATCCTTTATGGAACCCAAGACACATTGGGCCATTCAAAGGACTTTTGCCAACAGGAAACTGTCACTGGTGGCCAGCATCTCGTTTTTTTATTTTAAAAAAAGGCCAGGGTCGAACACATACACACACACCCACCAGAAAAAAAAGTTAAGATGAAAGAAGCTGCAGGGGTCTCTTGAATAGAGAGTTTAAGCCAAGTTTCCTTGTATCTGCCGGCCACAAATTCTCCAGGGCTTGTGTGGTTGGCTGCCGAATAAAATGGGGATGGGAAAGTAGAAGGGAGGGACACAAGTTTTTCGTGGAGAGTGGTATTAACACGAAAAGGGAATATCACGAAGAAAGTTCTTTTTTTTGCGGGGGAGTGGGCAGTGGGGGTGGGCTGCAGTTGCCAGCAGTCACGAAAAGGCAGATATGCCGAGCTTGTCAACTCCGCTTTATGGATGCTATACGTGCTGAGGATAGCCGGCAATAATTATGCTTCCCTGTTTTTTTTACCGCCACTTTTTTTTATTATTCCACTGTGAAAATTCCTGGCCGGAACCCATTGGTTGATGGAAATCTGCTGCTGCCTGTATCTGGGAGGAATATTAAGCTGCAAGGGGGTAGGAATGCCATTCAACATATTTGACACTGTCGACTGAACAATAATGTAATGTCCTATTGAAGGCTGGCCTTTTTCCTGGCACCCGAAAAAGTGTTAATAAAAATGGGAGAGGAGCCGAATGGTTAAGCCGGAAAATGGAAGTGGTATGACTTGTAAAGTTATGCAGCTGAAAAAAAAATGTGCAGGCCATGTGCCAAATATTCTTTACTGATCTGGCTGGTCCAAAGTGGGCTTATGATCTCTTTTTTTTAACTGATGTACCGTGAATGGTATGTCTTCGGTGCACTGGTTTACACGCAGAAAGGACTGCTAATACCCGCACTCACTCTGTGAAAGTGCAGTAATGGTCGGCTGGTTAATCCTTGCACGTGTATAACTGCAGACTAAATGTGGCTGTAAATAACAAAGTATGGGATTTTCGCTCCATTTGTTCCGGGTCTGCATGGCCATGCCATACAGCTCTAAATAAATTCTGTGATCTGCAATTGAAAGTGGTTAAAAGCATTCAGTGAAATTTTTAGGACAGTTAAATTCTGCCTAATGATCATTTTATGCCTGTATGCGGAGGTGGATATTCTCATTAAAGGTCTCGCCAGAAGATTTATACAGCAATAAATTATGTGTCATAGTCTAAATACTAGCAAGTTTTGTTATGCTGAATAATATTCTGAGAGGGAAGGCTTAATGTTGTACCTGCTGTAGATACACAGTAATTAGACAGCAAATTAATTTACTGCCAGAGTACACTTCGTCTCGTCATGACAAACAGACGCCACATAACTTTTATAATATAGGATAAGCAATCAACTGAAAGCATCATTCCCTCAGCGGTAAACAATCCATAACTGTGACTGTGGGCATGAAATATGCAGTACAGTGCCATGTTTATAGACATGTTAATTATTTACGATTTCTCTTAAGGAATTGTGTATATTCACTTCCAAGTGTAATGTATAATTCAATGATTGAAAATTAAGTTAGTTTTTTTTTTGCGTATCCTGACAATAATACTCCCTCGGACAAGAAAATTGAGAGATTTCTTTTTACCTTGCTTTTTACATCCCCCAGATAATTCCACAGGATGACAGGAAGTCGTCGTAACGAGTTCAGTTACTCTCTCCATACGACTCTCTCGGCATAATTCAATTTTACATGAAGTCTGTTTGTCAAGGCTTATTTAAGAGGAGCTTTTGTCTGCTACAAAACTTGTTTATCCGGTTGTTAATAAGGGTTATGGGTTATTGTCTGAAGTAACAAAACACGTTCAGGTAATGCTCATTGTGCAATTTTTGAGCTCAACCAGAACAAAAAAAATGAGACCGGAACAGAATGTTTTTTAAAAAAACCAGGCACATTCCCCTAAAAAGTTCTGAAGCCAGATATTTTATTTGAGCCTCGTTTCTTAAATAGAAGATGCATTTACCCTCTTACACGTCAGAATAGATCTTCCCCGAGAGGACACAGGGAGCACAATAACTCTCTTAGCGGACCCTTTTGTCAGCCTATAAATCCAGAAGGGTCCGGAGGTCTATACAACGCCAGCACTTTGGGGGAGCTCCGGACTTTTTGGCGCGCTCTTGCCGCCGCCTAATTTACGCACTGTTTGAACTTCTCGCAAGTCTTCTCTTGCCAAAATACAGCCGAGAGAAAAAAAACTGAAGGAAGGAGAAGGGGAGAAAAAAAAACCAAAAAGGGAAAAAGTTTTGGTGGGTATCCACTCCAGCTTTTTTTTTTTCCTTGTATGCTTTTCTCTTCTTCAGTGTTCGAAATGGGTCTAGTGGGAACCTCAATTAGTTTCCGCTTCATTAACATTCGTTCGGCTTTTGCTTGCGGGATCCACGAGAAAAACATTATGTAGGCTTGGGAATAGAGGCGTTTATTAACCACTGCGCGCGGTAGATCGATGCTTGTGTCTGAATTGTTATTTTGGAGGGTCTGGGTAAACTGCGTGTGCCTGCTTGTTAATGCTCTTTTCGCTGTTGCAGTTTACTTTTTAAAAAACTGCGGAGATGTTCTGTGGATTGATTGCTAAGAAATATTGATGAGTCCAGAGCTATATTAAAATGTGATAAGCCGCATTGCAGAGGCCTCGTAACGTCGCAATTTCCTGGCAATGTTTTTGGCTGGAGTAGAAAATTACGTCTTGCAGATTTTAATAACGGGTCGTGGAGTGCATATTATGTACCATAGATACTTCAAAAATATTCGGTAACGAATAAAATTTGTTTCTCAATATTATTTTTGAGTCGTTTTCTACTCAGTTTGAACTGTATACGTCTGATTGCAAACAGTTCTCGTCCTGCCTGAAATGAATTCCCAAGTTCATGCTGAGCAAACATTGTTATACAGCCTCTTTCACAATGGTTTTATCTCTCGTTACTTTATTCACCAAAACAATGATCTTGAAAGGGAAAAATATCATACGTTCTCAATCTTTCATTTTCATGCAAAACCTTATTGCACACGAACCACACGATTTTATTATCGACTTTGGAGGGAGACGATCCAATGAACTTATTACAATTGGTGCGAAGACCATATATTATGACACCCCCATTTATAATGAATCTCTGTCACCTAGGAGCTCACCCTGAAAGTTTTCGTTGAATCATTATAAATCACCCTCTATATAATTCACTTCCTACTAGAACCACTTTTTTTCTCTCTTTCCATGACATTGTGTGTTCCCATCCGGGTTGCCTATAGTTTGACGAATACTAAGTAATTTCATTATGTTGGGGCTTCGCAGAGTTAGTTAGACAAACTCGACGGTAGTCCCTTGGTATTAGAACTGGGAGCTGGGAGGGGGGGAGGGCTGGCAAGAAAAGTTTTGCGTGAGGGAAAGGATCCCCTGTTTTATTCGAGCCAACATTCCAAAGTAAAATGAGGGTAATGCAGCGCAGTACGTCATGTCAGGGGATGGGCTTCAGGGGGCGTTTCCGAAACAAAGTCTAGTAGCCGGTGGGGGGTGCCCTGTTTGGTTGGAAATGGAAAAAGGAGGTTGGGTCGGTTTCCTGCTGCGAGACAAGTTTGGTCGGAATTGATCGCCTCCAGACTGATGTCGGCAGGTTAAGAATGCAGGGATAATCCAGGGACTACTGCAGTTTAACTGCCCGAATATTTTCCGATTTATCCGAGCCCTCCTTGACAATACGGTCGCTCCTAATGTTCCCCTTTTAGAGGACCAGGAAAAGATGTGGGGGCTAACATGGGTCCGATTTTGGGAACTTAGAACGTGCTGACTGAAAATTGGGGCATGTCGACAATTACCGCCTGCGGAGTCATTAAATTGGACGAGTAACGACAATAAAACCTCGGGAGGTCAGCATCTTCTGAGACCATATAAATCACCTCCCTTTAAAAAAATGAACCGCCTTCGAATATATCCGCCTGATACAAGAGCAATAAGTCAAGTCTGGCCCCCCCTCATTCCAAAGCCTGTGAAATTATCGAACTTGCCGACTCATTTTTCTAGTCTCCTGTCTGCAACTTTTTTTTTTCTTTTGCATTCTCCGATCCACGGTGTACGTATAGCGGATTAGTACCAAGAAGGCTCTTCCTCCAAACTTGCAGCAATAACTTTGCTGGCGTGGTTCCAAAATGATTATTACAGCTCGCTGCGGTTCTTACGGGTTAGATGGGCGGTGGGTGAGGAGAAAAAAAATGTGGTCCCATCAGACGCAACCACACTCGACCAATGCGCGTAGGAAATATTTTTAGTGAGTATTTTCTCACATTTTCGTCATCCTGACTGTTCAGAGCTACCCTGAAGCCTCCTCTGTACCCCGGGTTGCCAACATGCCAGGATAGAAATCATCCTGACATGTTTGCAACCTGGGGCACAGAGGAGGCTTGAGGGTAGCTCTGAACAGTCAGGATGAAGAAAATGTGACATGCTACACTTTGGTGGGTTCCAGGCTCTGCTTTTGTACCCGTCCTTGTCCGCTAGCCTGCAGTGCAGTTTGCCCGTCAATTAGGTATTAACCTCGAGAGCCGTATAAGAGCAGGGGGTTTCTTGGAGCTGTAAAGTATGGCCGACTTCATAGAATCGGAGCAAGAAAAGGATTACGAGGCTGCCTCTTGCTCACGTCGGGCATTAATGATACACCGGGGGTCCTAATGATGCTCTTTGTGCACCCGGTAATTACCTTCTGGACAACATTCTGGGCACGCAAGCGCCCCCCTGAACTTAACTGCCGGAGCAATTTAGATGATCCTGACATGTCCCGAGGAAGAGGATCCCCCCAAGTCCTAAAGTGGGACAATAAAGTGTCTCTTCACGACATGCACTGCCCTACGGAAAAATTTTGAGATGTGCACAATACGTCCCCAGCAGAGGTCTTGGGTTCCTCTCCCCCCCATCCCCACCCAAATCGCTTGGGCAAACTTTACTAGGGTCCCAGAAGTTGCAATTCGGTTGGTGGAAAATGGTTGCGCCAGTTTTAGATAGAGCGTTTGAAGAGGCGTAAAGTTCCGAGCCGGACAGAAAGCGATGAATCATCTCCGAGGGGAAGGTCCCTGATGGCCCCTTGAACTCCTGGAAACATTGGACCTCCTGTATTGTCGAGTAAGATTGGAAGAGGGGGGGTCCACGCCATGGGAAATTTCCAGGCTTTAACCCTCCTCCGAATATGGTGAGGTGTTGTACATTGTCTAGTCAGACACCGAGTCGCTCCCTGAAGGCGACGGAACAAATTAGATCCGTCCCAGATGCAATACAAAGCCGTTTTGGAGAATCAAGTGTTAGTTTATACACCTCAAAAGGGAAGGGCCAAATTGAGCCCAAACTGGAGCCACTTTGAGGCAAAACGAGCTCTTGACCAGCATGAATGAAATTTGGGTTACTATTCTTGCCTTTCATGAAGCAAGATCTCATTGACGGCACAAGTTTAATGGTTTCTGCATAATATGTCATAGGATAATGAGCAGTGCTATTGCCTGGGCTGACACAGTCCTAAGAATAGGATAGTCAAACACAATGACAATACTATGTTTGAGTACAAAATATTACGGAAAGTTAAAGAAAATCAGTTTATCAGTTTAACATGTAAATGCAGGCTACTTTTTTCTCTTTTTGAGGCGCATTTCACATACGTACGCCCTTTCCCATGACAATGCCTCATTTTTTCAGGTCAAGTTAGGCACAGAGAAAATTGTCAAAAATAGACCAAAGTAATGTCTATAGACATTACTTTGGTCTATTTTTGACCTTTTACTCAATACTATAGTATTGAGTAAAAGGTTTTTAATATTTTAACCACGAAATGGAGTGCAATAATTATGTGTAAGAAAATCACTTCTCTTGAATTTTGTTGGTGCAAGTGGTCAGTAATCGTTTTGCGGGCTATCCATAAAGGGTTTTATATGCGCTCGTAATCTGGTTGATACCATGTTAGTATTATGCATTCAAAGAGCGCAGAACATATCGCATCTGTGCACGGCGTGCTACGCAGTAGCAATGGACGTATTGGGATAAGCTAATATTCCAGGAATTGATTGGATTCGGGGCCAGCTTTAGGCAGTGCTGCTATAATTACAAACCTGTAATAATTATCAGGCCACACACAACCGGAGGTCAACTGGTGTGAAAAAATGAGAATTTCATATTTCTGTCGTAAAATCGGTTTACACAATGGATCACCTCTTACCAGTCAGAGATATTGAGTTGACACGTGTGCTTTGATGTCCACTGTACACTACTGTATGCCACTGCCATAGTTATTGTTCATGCTGTCCGGATAATTATTGAATTATAGGCATGTAACTTCATGCACAGGTCAGAGCTACTGGAGATCAAAGGAGTAGCATGCCATGAAACTACACAATGTGTATTACAGTACTATTCTGGATTTGACAAATTCAATTATTTCACTTTGTTAATTTCAACTGTAATACAGCATAGCAAGGTGGTTATTACTATTCAATTACAATCGGCGGTATTGGAACAGACGGTAGTGTCATATGATTTACTATTAGACACAATATATTGCTAGAAGCAACCTTTTTAAACACCCTGTGTAATGCACTGTCTCTCAATATTTTGAGAATGCATCTTGCTTACTTTCTCCCCAGCACTGGGTGGAAGATTGCCAGCAGATATTGAGTGCAGCCTGAGTTGTCAGGCAGCGTCAGTTAGACCAGAGCTCCCATTTTTTGGGAGGTAGGACCACCCCGCTCTAAGGCAACACCTCTTATCGGCAGATGCACGCCTCCACACTACATATTTTAAAAAGCCGGCAGTGTTGACAATAATGGCCCGAAAAAAAGGTGTCGGACAGCCGCAGTTGTGAAGATCAGCTATAGGCGTAGCGTGAATTTTTACCCTTCTCTATTTTTTTATTATATCGACATCCCAGAGCATAATAGCACACTTGGTTCTTGAAGGCAGTGTGTTTTTATTACAATGGCGGCCTGACAGCTTTCGACCTGCTGGGGGGCTTCCCCCCCCGAAATTGCGGATTGGAGTCACCGGAGCGTGTCGTCCATCAAGTGGACGTAATCCGGGCAAGCCCAAACCCGATCGCAGAATCAACCCCCCCCCCCCACCCACCCACTCTCCTGTCTTCCTCATTCATCATCTGAAAATTCCATCAACCAGCCACTGCCTTTCCTCGCCCGCCCGGAAAATGTGACCGGATTATGGCCTATACCCTCTTAGTATTATATGACCTGGCAGTCTGGCGGCCATCTTGGGAGATGCATTGCAGGGGAATCCCCAGCATCGCTTTGATGGCGGCGATCGAGGAACCAAGTACCCGGATTCATTTATCAGGATGTACTTTAATGGCGTCTACTCTAGAGAGATAACTCTGCTGGGAGAGGTAATGCTAAGCCTTTGTTTGCTCATGGTAACTCCCACAGGTGGTCGTCTCTCTGCTCATCCGGTCTATAGCTATATATACGAACATGAAACTCAGTGGGAAGTGAATTGGATAATGAATAAGGCAGGTCAAGTTTTGTACTTCACTTCTTCCGAATACAAGTATATTCCATGATGCGCCGAGTACCAAATTAAGTGGAGCGGAAACTAGAACAGTTATTGGACTTGTTTGGCCTTTATTGCGTCGTAAAAATGTGAATTCGTGTTGGTACAAGCAGGAGAGGGGGGGGGAGGGTTATCTTGATGCACCAGGGTTCTCTTTTCTCTCATTTTGTAACAAGGCCTTTTTGTGTCGCATGCATAAAACATGGCCCGCTCAACTTTATGTGTCATGCACTATTTATACTCCAGACAGAAAACTTAGCCGAAAAATCTTGTACTCTTGTCGAGAGGTGAAAACACGGGGACAACCCCCTCTCTCATCCGAAATTTCAGAGTCTCGACCCTCTTTTTTTTACGAGGGTTTTGGGCAAAGTTGGATGTGTCCTGGGAGGTGGCTGCAGAAGTGGAGAGGAAGTGTTGGCAAAAGCAGCGTGGATCCCTAGGGCGAAGGAAGTGAAAGAGGATGGAAGGAAGCAAGAAAAAGGGGTGTGGTTGGCACCAGGATTGCCTTAGGGAACTTAGGGGCTTGTATTGAGTCCCCCCCCTCTCCTTTCCCCCTCCCCTTCCCCTCCATTCCCATCGGCCGTCGCCTTTGAGGCATCGCACTCAACCAAATGCAATATCTACCCTCTAATGCGCCAACTTGCTTTATCGGAGACCGTTGGATGCGACAAAAAATAGGGGGATGGACAACTGGAGGGCTTTTTTTTTCTAGTTCTTACAGGACTTGTGATAAGCGGTTTTTTTATTTTCTTCCAGAACTAGGCACCCTGGAGCCGAGCGCCGCCACATGGCCAGTGATTCCTCCTTGGCCCCTGGAGCCGATTCCGGGTCTTCCGGGTCCTCCGTATGCTTCGACCATCTCTCCTCCGGTGCTTCCGGACCCTCCTCCGGTCATCCCTCCGCCACTGCACACGGCAATACCCACCAGGTCAAGGAACCCTAACAAGCACCAGGGAGCAGACCCGGTATTTGACCACACCATGGTCACCAATGTCACTGCCCAGCTTGGAGAGACGGCCAGTCTCAGATGTCGTGTGCGATACCTCGGAGAAAGACCCGTAAGTACAACATTGGGGGAAATTATCGGACACGTTTAAAGCTCATTACGAATCTCAATGGATCTAATTGGTGAGGTGTTCCCTCTAATAAACCCCGATAATGCAGGTAATAATTGCATGGATGTGTACAGTTTAATTTTACAAGCAAAGAAAGGCTCGCGTGTCGTTTGAGATACGGATGAACTCGCCGCCAGATAACGTGTTTCGATTGAGTGTACAAAAAGCAAAGCTGTAATCAAAGCGGTTTATTGCAGGCGTGATTGCGTCTGTGTGTATATATTTTTAAAACCCTAACACCCAGCATTCTAAAACTTGGGATAGCGTTAATGAAACAGTCATAAAAGAAGGTTTAAAGTATATGATTCTTACTCCCCGCCAGCGGTAAGCAGCCCATCTTAAGGGCTGTAAAAACACATTTTACTTTTCTCTTCATAGAAAAACCTCCGAAACAAGCCAAATCGCCCCAAAAACGGCCATATTATTTTCTCTGCACATGTTATGAAAAAGTTCGGTCTGTAGTCTCCCCCCCCCCCCTCACATACATCAGGATTATTCTAACCTCATGAGCTTCATCCTACAATATACGCACTCAACACACACTGGACGCAATTCTGCAGTAAAAGGTCTGAAAAATGCTTTTATTGGACCCCTGCTGATGAAACTGTGCAGAAGCAGCAGCAGGTGCGGCAGGCTAATTTCATTCCAGAACATTATATAGAGTTAGCACTATAAAGCAACTATTATTAGGGTCTTTACATGGGAAGGGGGGCGGGGTAATGCCGGAAGCATGACGTGTAGGAGTCCGGATTTTAAATGTGCAGGAGGCAGTTGTAGGGAAGGAGGAGGGGGGTGTTGGGTTTCTGACAACATACAGGAAGAGAAGGAATTTATGATAAGACGGGTACGCCCTGGCGAAGATGGGCACTAATCTCATCTGCGCGACCATTTTCTGGGGGACGTTGCCCCAAACTATGTCGTTAGCAGGAAAGCCCGACTACTGTTTGCACTCACCTTATCATTTAATTACGGTACCGGGTCTCGAGGAATTATTTATCGTCAAGTCTGGCCATTCTCCATGGGGGCACTTGCTCCTTGACTTTCAGGTTGAGCCTCACGCCATGTGGATTTGTTGACTCTTGCATACTGTACATAGTGAGACACTTCCTCAGGGCTTCTTCAGTGTGCCACGAAATCAGTGCGCGTAACGTTACCTACAGTTTTCCCCTTGTATATAGTGTTGTTTAAATAGGCAATTCCTGATAAAGCTCCCCCAACTAATGAACAGGCAATGAGTAATAAATCAGTTATGGCCGACCCAGCTGCACTGGAGGATTCTTCCTAAA
Source organism: Catajapyx aquilonaris (assembly GCA_000934665.2). NCBI lineage: Eukaryota > Metazoa > Arthropoda > Diplura > Dicellurata > Japygidae > Catajapyx > Catajapyx aquilonaris. Next base: position 73,729 of record KZ538226.1, on the reverse strand, counting down.
TGAAGATATAAGCTTCTTATGTACTTGAGCTGCAAATACACTCTGGAGCTTGATGGCTGGACCTATTACCATATCAGAGTTTGCACGGCATCATTTCGATGGTCAACACTTATATTTCATTGGGAAATGTTAACGGTGCGATTTTAACGGCCCGGATTTTGCTGGAATACGGAAAGAGCGTTGGGTTAGTGGGGATGGGTTGGGTGGGTGGGGGATTTGATTGGCCAACAAAATGAAAATGACGGGCGTGAATAACAATGAGAGTAATCAAGTCCGCGTCTGATCTTGCATAAGAGATGCCGCGCAAAACCCACCCAGGCCCCCACCCCTAATTAAGTGAAGCAAACCGTGTCATATAAACCGTAGGGTAACACCGCAGTCATCAATGTGTAACGCGGTGATGAAACATTTGGCTGTTGCCACATTCTTTTTGAAACGCGTCTGAGCGTGTTTATGGGGGCGAAAAGTGTTGGTTTCAACCCATCCCACCCACAGCAGAACACCCGCCAATTAATCGACTCGGAGGGTGCGGATGACAACAGCAGCGCATTAGCCTCCTATCTAGTTACATGTGTAGTAGCAGCAGTTAGTTCACTTCTTTTTTTAAAAACATAATTTGGAGCGAGATTCGGGCCACGCCTCGAATCGTTAGCTGTGTCGATAATTTTTTGACTATCGGAAAATTTTCTTAGCACAGTCTGAGAGATTAGGTGCGATTCGTGAGGCGAGGAGAGGTCCAAATGGAAATCTGGCGTCTGCTTAGTATTCAAAGGCTAGGTGGCGCAATCTAGGCAGATCTGCAATCATCGCCTGCCCGGATGGCCACCGATCCGGACGGAGGAACGAACCCGGAGAACTCTGCTGGAACGCTTTTCCTCTTTCCCCCCCTACACCTCCCGAGGGAACTGCAGGTGATGTCGGGCTATTTTCAACTCGTTTCTGGAGGAGAAACTTCTCATTACCACCATGTTCACCGCTAAATTAATTGGCAGCAGTTGAGTGAATCACTCGGTTAATGGCAAGCCGATATTGTAACGCCAAAAAAAATTATTGGGATGTGTACACACCTGAATATTTGATTCCCTGACAACAATTTATTGTTATGATCGTCGTGGTCTGCCACATCGAGCAACTGTTCCTCCACAGCAGATCAATCCTTCCAGGGTGGAAACTGCGCAAAGTCAAGTAATTCTATTCCCATAATTCCGTTCTGAGAAGTGCACAGCCAGCTACATTATCACCGGCCGAGTGATGAATCGGGGCGGCATGTTCATTACCGAATGCGATTGTGCTGTTGTCCGCGCCATCTGCTGTACCATTCTAATGAGAAATTGCAATACTTGAGCAATCTCATAACTCACACCTCGCTCTACCCAGAGAAGCTTTTGTTTCGAGGGGGGGGAGGGGGTCTCCGAGAGAGCAACGTCCATAAATTAGCTTCCAGTCTTGACTGATGGATTACCGCCTTTAGTATACTTCACTGCCTACAAGTTGATTCCGGAATTTTTAGCAGCCCCTTTCCCCCCTCCTGGCAGCAAGGAAAAGCTCAATTTCTCAAAATGGTCCCGGGCCAGTTGCCCTGGGTCATGTTCGACACTTAATCAAAGTCTTGGAGAAGTCAATTAACAGCCGCCTCCCACTTTCCAGGCTCCCCGGATTTTGGGTAGAAAATGATGTAGCCCTCTCTCAGGGCTGTGTGTGCCTCAACAGAGCCCGCCCATTACGTTTGATGCACCGAGTACATTTGCAGTGCCGAGGATATTATGAATACAAAATATGGCGGCAGCCAACAGAAGGCGCCTTTCCCAGGAGAAGTTCATTAAGAATGACCCGGGATGCATTTAACCCCGCAGAAGGGCTCAAATGGACGCGCGCTGATGACATCTGAATAAGTCATGGCTTAATTAGTGGACACGCATTGTGTACGCAGCCCTGTTCCAGCCTAGTGGAGAAGGGGAGGGGGAAAAAAATTTGCGGGATTTTGCAACACCTTTCATTAAGACTGCATAAAACGGGGTTAATTAGTGTGGGGAGGGGGGAAAGGAGTTTCATCTAGGGGCCAGCAGCATGCTGGCGTCTACAGGGTGGAGCACTGACCCAGTCGAGGGAGGGAATAATTTACTTCAAGAACCAGGCTAAATAATGAAACAAACAGGACAGTGTGTGACTCTATCATCATTTGAAACAGCTTTTAACTTTATTGAAAAATACACAGAATATCTTTTGTAGTAGAATATGTTTGTCCGACCTGATAGTGCCACTATCTCCCGCAATCATCAAAGGTGGCAGGAGTGTGCAGAGTAAGGGTGCGCTAATCAATGCATGAAGAATAGTACTACGTGGTAAATCGGCCGCCAGCGTGGTACTATCAGGTCGGACTAACATCCGATGGATAGAAATAGCGTATTAGAAGGTTCGCTACTTAAAAAATGGTTCTGTACGAATTGAGCTAACATTTGACTCTAATAAGTTGACATTTTTATTCAGCACAATTCAAGCAAAGACATATTGAATAAATAATTTAGCGAGTTGTTTCTGTCCATGTTTGCACTGGAGCAATGTACCATCCTGTACAGCTCGACTCACCAGGAAACTTGAGAAGTCGTAGAACGTTGAGTGCAGGGCAATTCCGAGGCCTTGCTTCACAACCCGGGTTAAAAGGGGGGGACTTTAAAAGATGGACAGACGGCTCCAGGAACGTGATAATTAGTGCTGGCTCCCACTCTTTGTGAGTATTAAACCAATTAAGAGCGGAGCAAACAAAATTGGAGGGTCCGGAGGCATATTCGGCATCATCCAGGGTCCTGAGAGCGAGGAGGGTGGGTTATTCTAAGGCCCTGGGTCGGGTTTCTGCCCCGGACTTAATCCCTTCCAGGACATGACAAGAGCCGCGTTACCCCCCCGTGCACTCTGAAGACTAATCTTGGCACAACATCAGGATCCTCCAGGACAAGCCCTTCTGGAAACTGCCACCCGGATTCCTTCACGTCAAGGAATTCCCACTCACGTACACGTCAGATGGAAAACGCAGAGGGTTTGTGAAGAAATAGGAAGACACTTGGCCTCTACCGCAGCTCTATATGACTGTGTGGAGAGGCAGGGAATGAATTACCAAGTGCTTGTGTGTGCTTGGGAAGGACGGTATGTGTCCAATTGGACCTGTTGTGTTGGCTTCAAAGGGAAGAGAGGTCCTTTGGCCGGTTAGATGAAGGGGAAGGGACGCAATTGGCTCCTATATTAGCCTTTTTGCATGGGGGGACACTGCCCCGGCAATGTCCTTACGTGTGCTGCAAATATTTTACAGGTAATTGAACGAACCACGGAGACGGAAATGCAGAACTGACAGTTTTAAACAGGAATCAATGTTCCTCCAACGTTATTATTTTCCAACGAGAATCTGCTTCCTGAGATGAGACGATTTTCTGCAGGATAAAGAAGGGTACAAAACAGCAAAATCGCATTTGTGTGATCTCTGATCAGTATTTTTTTGTCTTTATCTCTGATCGCTCTTTTTTCCGTTCGACCTGCTTCCAAAAGGGTCTTACCGAGGTCTTCTCTTTTTTTCGGACATTTTTATCCGCTTTTCTGGAGGTCTCTGTCTGCTGGTCGGGTCGATACCGAAGCTAGTGGCAGTGCACACCAGGCCAACTCAAGCTGTCGGAAGTGGCGCTTGGAACATTTTATCGCCCCTGAACGACAGCTACTTCTTAATCTGTGCACGACTCAACTTACAAACTTCTCTCCAGGCCTTTATTTGAGATCGGCGAAGCATTTTTGCTCCCCGCTATGCAAATTTGGCGAGAAAGTGAGGATAGAACTGACCTGAATCCAAGCCTTCGCGGTGGAGGAAAATGGTGGTTACGAGGCTTATTTTACTCCAAAAGTTGTTCCCTAAGACGGTACTATCGCTGGTGAAAGTAAGTCGTGGCAGTCAAAGTGAAATGGGCGAACGGATAGGGAAAAGTACAGTGAAGATATTTATAGCCAGTCTTGAGCAGCTCCGATAATCTTGTGAAGAAATTCGCCCACTTGTAGTGACTCTTTAGTGACCAGCATTGTTGGTGAGATTATTATTCAGAAATTACACTTTTCTGTGTAAATAATGGCTTGTTACCGACACGGAATATCAACAGTAAATATACATTTTTACCTCGGCTGTGTGGCAAAATATGGTGACATTAACAGCTGATGTTTCCTGCTTTTAAGTGTCGTCGTTATAATTATGTCAGAGCTGGAAAACATGTGATGTTGACGTCGATTTAAAACCTCCCAGAGGAGAGGGTTCCCTTTATTATTCTTTTCCAGCAACTCGTTATAAAGGGCTACATTGGCCTTGTATAATAATGGGGCTCTGTGGCATGACATGCAAATGCGATGTGTGTGGCGGATGTTATGTTATATTCTCCCAGCACATGTGCACTACACATATGCTGCGTGTACTCCCGGTGTATCCGTATATGTATTTTTTTTAAACCCCCCTCGCCTCGTGAGAGTTTCCGCATGCATGAAATTTGGGCTGGATAGGACCCTGTGAATGCCTAAGTTGGAAATAATGATGCAAAGCTTCCCAATCCTTTTCAGTCATGTTGACAGGGTTCCACGACGGAAGCGACTCGAAATTCCNCCCCCCCCCCCCCCACTATAGTCCCACATGTCGCAACACTTTGAAGTTCAGTCAGACTTGGACTATACTATGCGCTACTAAGCATTTCCCTCGAATTACCCTTTTGCTCATTTGTCTGCCGTGTATTTATTCAAATGCAGTCTCTCTATTTTCCACTTTTTTTTAGAAATAAAAAAGTAGGAACTGTACCACTCGTTCGAAGGGGAGGGGACCAAGCTTCGAGATCAACTGTGACCATAGGACGCTTTATGACTCGTCGCGTTACGATATGGAACCAGAGAGTAATTGTTCCTAGTTGAATTATGGATTATTACACTTTTAGCACTGCTGGGTCCCCCCACCAGTCGGACATAATTGTGGGGCAAGAAACAGACTCCCGAGCGAACATTAATATTTGGGTGTGCACCAGACGGAGCTGACACGTATATACGAGGAGGTGGCCAAAAGCGCAAGGATAAGAGTTGGAAGGGGGGGATAAAAAGAGAGAAAATTTTTGGTAGAGATGCAGGAAATTACGAGCTTTTGTGTGGATAGTCTGTGGGTGGCCGTTTAGGCGGAGGAAATGACCCTCTTCAGCTCCGTTTTCATTGCTGGCCAGCGGATAACGCCAGCTCCTAACGGTGAGAGCCAAGTTCGCTGGCATTTTCTGTATCGAGCTTTTCTCTCTTGCTCTCCACCACTCGTCCCTAGCATCCTTTGTTTCCATTTCAGCAGGGTCCCTCGGCCATGCACTCTGCCATTCTTGTCCGTTTTGGTGGCGCCAGATGGGACTTAGTGTCTTTACTAGTCTGTTTGTAGAGAATCAAGTGTTTTTAATTAAGCGGCTCAGAATTAATGAAGGCAAGAAAAAGGAATAAAATTAGAGCGAAATTCCTGTCAATAACATGTTTAAAGGCACATGACAAATTGCTGAAAGACTACAATTTTTATAGCTGCAGTGATAGAGACGTGAGCGGGGGATGCTCCTAATGGTCAAGTTTGGAGGAAAAGCCCGTTTTCCTCAAGTCCCATTAGGAGTTACTTACCGGTGCTGTGTTTTGACACGGAAGATTTGTGGACCGTCAGCAGCGAAGTTTGGATCGATATGGGTTTAGTGAGCGATGAAGATTGCTCGGTTCTGGAGTTGGTGAATTAATATTGGGTCACGTAACTTCCTGGCCTCTTCCTTCCTTCCTTTCATCCGCAGTCAAGGGTTGGTTTCTTTGGGGATCCCACAAAAATCCGGAGGTAAACCGAAGAGGGGGGTCGCCCCCCCCGTTGTCTAATTATCAGGCGAGGTGCTGAGTTGCCTGTGGATTTTTGTGTAATCGAAGTTAGCCCCCCTCAGTGGAAGCCAGGAAGTTCGTGACCGAGCCTTGGGGCAGCTTTCGTGGGTTTCAGACGCTTCCGAAATGCAAGGAAATTCTAAGGCGAGCTACCTAATCGTTGTTAACAGAATCCGAGTGTATACCAAGGTGCTTCAGAAAAAATTTGCATGTTTGCAAAATTGCAGGAATATTGAACAATAGCCAAATATGTTGTAACGTATAGTAACAATGACACACTCAGATTTATTGTAATTTTGTCCTACTTTCAAACACATTATTACTTTATGACGTAAGTAGGGGGATGATTTTACCCGAGTGTCCTCTTTCAATTTCAATGGACTTCGCTCGAGTTGTACTGTAATTCATCCGATCCTTTAGTAAAATGTTCCCATTTCTGTAATAAACCATTAAAAGTGAGTTATAATGCTTTATTGCCGCTTGAGCAGGATTTGTTCTCGCAATATTTTACAGTACAAGGCTGCCAGAAAATGCAATTTGAAATTTGTCCCTCAGTGACTTTCCATTGCAGATGAGACTCTCAAATTGCGAGATATCTATGTCAACAATTTCTGTCCTTCTCTTTTTGTTATTTTTTTCCTTTTTCCTCTTGGAGTTTTTTTTTTGCGAACGAACTTTCTGGCAGATCTGTGGCCATTTTTGAATGAGGTCTTACAGGGCCCCATTATTAACCTCTTTGTAAGCGCCTTTTGCGTATTTGAAGCCATCTCATGCAATATTACACGATTCGGATGAGAGGAGAGACAAGAGTCCTTTGAAGGCGGCGAGGATTCATCCCCAGAATTTCTTGCTCTTATTCGATCAGTTTCCTCAGCTGAAATCATATGCATTGGTAAATTTGAATACGGCAGGCATCAAAGGAGTGCCTGGAACTCTCTCGGTTTTTTTTACCAGTCACACCAGGACACAATCGATTTTTTTCTCTCTCTCCACGTCTTCCATGGAAGCCGGAGAGTGGCACTTGGACGAACGCGCCATAAAAAGGGACGTCAGATCCTGTAATGGGTTGTGTGGACCAGGTTTTTAAAAAATGTCTAGCTGTGAGTCTCCCACCAAATGCGAAGGATTAGAAGAGACTCGCTTTTGCGGAGGGAAAAGCTAATCAATGCCAAGCTCTTTTGTGGGCAAGCAAAACCCGAGTTCTATTCGGGTGTCAGCAGCTGAACAATGCCAGGTGTCACACTGGGTGCAGACTTTAAAAAATCACGTCCTCTCGATAGGCTCTGTAGGACTCATCGCGTGCTGCGGCTGCCGAGAGAGCCTGGGGAGAGATTTGCTGGCCTTTTGATTGCCCAGGAGATTGGTCCTTTACGAGTGAGACTGCACTTGGACGACAATGTCGCACCCTTTTCACTGTCGGCGCAACCCGCAGGGTGAGAAGTATAGAAGGACTCAGGGCACTCTTATAGGACTCAAAGCACCTTTGCCTTATGGTTTGGGTATTCCCATTTCGATCATTAAGACGAAATGGGTTTGGACAATTCCTGTTCAGTTACTTCTAGTTTAAGAAAAGAGACATTGATACGTGAAGAAAATATTTCGCCAGCTGGTGGCTACTTGCCTTGACGCAGTCATAAAGCACTTCATTGCATTGTACCAAGTCGACTTTAATGTGTAGTAACTCAGCAACCTACACTTGAAGGAGGAGAATCTATTATCCGGCATTACCTGAATGATAATGACAGCGCTGTTCTTCTCCAGGCAAAAGTAGAAATTAGGCCAAGTTAGGTCAAGTGATAACTGTAATTAACTAATAATGTAATTAAGCTCTAACCGTGCCATGCTTTGCTAATACTTAAATTATGCGTGACGTAATTATCTTTCCTCTAAGGCCATAAATTAACTCTTCCGGATACAGCCTAAGAATCTCTTCATAATGAAGACTGCATCTGCCCTGAATTATAGCCGTATAATGTGCACCCAAAAGTACTCGCTCTCTCTGAAACTATGGCGCTCCCGCACAGACAAAACCTAATGTAATTAGTCTCTATTTTCGGTAATAGCATGGTATGCGGAGAATCTTCGGGGACAAAAAAATATAAAGTGTCGTATTGACCCAAGGATAGCACCGGAATGAAAACAAATAGCGGAGAGCAATTTCGTTCCGATCTAGTGAGTTTTAATTTTTTACTGGATTTTATCCCAGCTTATTTTTTTTCTCCCGGATTCTTTCATAAGATCACCCCATGATACAGGCCTAGGGCATCCCGAAGAGGTTCCGCCTTTTGATTGATCCATTTGCCAGGGCAAAAGTTTGCCGGCGGGACCTGCTCTATTATACGGGTCGTAACTGCTGGAGGAGGTGGGGGAATGTGGTGATGGGAGGGGAGAGATGGTTGTTCCCGGATTTATCCGGAGCATATAGCAAGGGACTAAGTCCCTCTTTCTGCACTATTCAAGCTCGATGAATTTTTACTGCAAACAAGCCTTCCTGTGAGATTTTTTTGGGGATCGCAATGAGCACCTGAAAAGTTAGAATTCCCCAATCAATAATTCTGACCTGAGGAAAAGCATTAAAAAATTCAGCTCACTGTAAAACCTAGCAACAATTGTAACATCTAGGAAATTTCCCATACGAATTTTTTGGAGGCCACATTCCCGTGAAAGCGACCACTTGAATTAAAAAATGCTCTCACCGCTTCTCTAGAATTTCCCAAAAATGTTTGACCAGGTTTTTTTTAAAAAAATCTAAACAAAGTTTTCTGCTGGGAAAAAGATCCCAACCGACAAAAAAATGACATGCGCTGCTTGTATTTTTCACGCGTTTTATTATTGTGTCGCCGTAGATTGTTCCCCACCATATAACCTGGACGCTGTCAAAATATATAATTATGCAGGGGACCTCATTATGTATTCCTCTGCGGGGTCGTGTGGCACAAGCGTATGCTGGTGGTTCCAAATTACACGGGCATATCGCAGGAAATTTAATGGGGTAATTAATGAGTGGACACCCTGCCGTTTGGTTGTTGCACTGTTATCCTCCCGGATTATTAGCCATGTAGCAAGGGATGGTTGGAAAAAAAACATGTTTTTTTTAAAAAAAAGGGTCATGGACATATTTGGTGTTGAGTGTGTCTGGTCGGATAGCTACGTTTTTACTGACAACAGACGCTCGATGTAATTTGGAGCGTGAAACATGGGCCGGTGGGATCAAATATTAGTGAGAATCAATTCATTAGAGGAGGTGATGTGGTGGCGTTGTTGGAAATTTTGTGATCGGGTGTACCTCGGCTTGTGTGTCTGACTCTCTGTACGAGAGGTATGTGAACAATGATGGGTTCAGTTTAAGCGGTCCAATATAGCCGTAAAAGTGGACTGAGCTTAATTTTACATCAATCTCATTTTTTGACAATATCATATGGTGACGGACACAAAAATGGGGCGTCATATCTGGGATTAGCTGCGAATAGATAACTTTTTGTAGGTGTGAAAGCACTGTGATATCATCAGTGTTAGGGTGGAATTATTCAAACACTTTTTCAGTCATCTCTGTCGTTGGTTGAGCAATTTCTTGCACACAGGATTCACTGTTGGAATATTTATGCAAATAACAATCAGTGCAGATAATAATTATGGGGACGGAGTACACAGAATATGCGGGCTACCGTTAATAAATGATAACATGAAATGAATGATTTATTGCCCTTTCAACTTCTTACATATTTGAGAGATGTGATCAAATATTTGTTAAGAGTTTGTACTGCATTAACATGACTTTTGTGACTCGCACATTTTACGGTGGTTGCTAATTTAATTTTCAAGCGAAATGTGACGTTATAGAAACTTTCACGTTGTCTTCTAAAGCATTTTCAAAAGGAAGTGTTAATTAAAAATTTATAATTTTTGTGAGCATGCCCGCCAGAGGGCCTCCATATTTTAGCCAACTTAAATGGCAAAGGCGTTGTACCTCACCGCTGTACGTACGCCTTTTGCATTGTAACTAGGGGCAATTTACATTGCATTAAAACAAACACCATGTACACTTGGTGGTTTGAGGTTTCGAGTTCTCCTACAAAGGGGAGCCAAGAGCCATTTTAACAACTGCGTATCACTGCAAGAAGAGGGCTTTTCAGTCCGTAACATGGACCGGTACTATTGCAAATGTTCTGTACTCTGCTTTGGATTGCGGTCTAGGCGTAGAATGACAATTTGGCCACTTTTGCGGTCCACCCTGCAAAAAAAATGCACCTGAGGGTTTGATTTCGGCAGTGATTCAGTTACTCCCAATATTTCCATGGAAAGGGCGCTAATGTAGTTCTGTTCGCAGCAGTTTATCGGGCTCTCAAGGGAATGCGGGGCAATGTTTGCGAAACTTCGGTTTCGGGGGAAATTATGCACTCCGGTTGAAATTTTTGAGCTGCAAACTAGACCCGGCGAATTTTCACCGGAGTGCTCTGAATTGTGCCAAAATTATACTGGTACCGCTACGATCCCGGATTATATACAAACGGACAACTTACAGGGAAGGTACAGTAGTGCCTCCAAAAATGTCACTTTTATTTACGACACTAAAGTGTAGAGTTGGGAATATCCTGCTGGTTTCACAACCAATTTCAAAAATCTGTCAAGTGTCTTCAATTGAACCAACATGTGGCTTAAGGCCACAATCTGTGCTCAAGTCCTCCAATTGCTTTCTGCTCAAGGCTCTCCTGAAAATCTCTCCCACATGTCCAGTCTCTGAAAAAGGAAGGAGGGAAAATCCATTTATCTGACCTCTCCCCCACAACCATTTCTTCCTTTTTTTCTGTCCTCCATCGTCTTGAACTGACCGTTTGTAGAGAAAAAGGAGCCTTGGATGAGAAAGAGGGGGGCTGTCCATAGAGGCCACAAAGGAAGTCTAGTCCGGCACCAAATGAGCTTTCTTTCTCTTGGCAGGTGTCGTGGATCCGGAGGCGAGACTGGCACATTCTCACCTCCGGACTCTTCACTTATACCAACGACGAGAGGTTTCAAGTGGTCCACGCAGAGGGGGCCGACGACTGGCTGCTGCAGATACGATACGTGCAGAAGAGGGACAATGGGACGTACGAATGCCAGGTAAGTGTAAATCTGTACAGTACCTTCAACGTCTTCTCTCCTTGATCAGTCACACATTAAAGCAGCAAAACCGCATTGAGATACGCCTCTTGATTCTGCATCCATTCAGGAGCAGTGCACTGTAAAGAGCCTAGGCCAGAGGGCCCTTCACAGTGATCCTTTGTGAAAATGCTACTGTAATAATGAGATTGACCTCCCATTTCATAGGCCATGGATTTTCTTAAGGTTCAGTACAGTATCTTGGAACTGTAAGTCTGGCCGCCCTTTTTTTGTAATGATACTGTAAGCCCCCTTGTTCTTTTTTTTGCGCCTACCGATTGGCTTGCAAGGTTGATTCGCCACATTCACCCCTTTTTCCTGTACAAGCCTTCTTTTCATGGTAGGAGTCATAATATAGGGTCGAACCAAAGCAAAGTTGGCCACCACCCTTTTTGCTTTTTTCTCTCTCTCTATCTCTCTAGGGGGATAAAAGTGGCTTTTCTTTATACACACTTTGTGCTGTTCCGCCCCCATGCTCTAGCCTTTTTTTTCCACTTCTTCCTCTGCTCGCATTGAACTTTGTGGCCACCGTAATCAATTTTATTGGACTTCCTTTTCCGTCGGATCGTTGACGCTTAGACAGCGAGGGAATCGGGCTGTGTCCTCCCGCAGTACATTGTGAGCCAGGATTAAATGGATCGAGATTTAAGCAGGAAGCAAACCGCCAAAAGGTGTTGACCTTTGCCCTATTTTTGACCTGCGTTAAAGTGGCATGATCTGATGCAATCGCGGCCACGAAAATGGCCTACTAACCACTATACTTGAAGGCCCTTCTCATCTATTTTTTTGGGGTCGGTTGTTTCCATGTCGATCGGAGGGGCTGATAAAAATCTGTTGGTAGGTCGTATTGATTCCTGGTTGAGTCATGTTTTTGGGATTGTCCTTTTTGCCGTGTACGGAATGTCAGGTCCGACATCACTCACCGGTCCCCCGTAGGTGATAAAAGAGGCGGTCACTTTTCACCGGAGCGGGCGGCAGCGGATGGGCAGCAGAAATTGGTGTGGACATATCTCTCCACTGATGGAATGGAGTGACACTGTTGATGTCAAAAAAATCCCAGGGGACGGCTGACTGAGCGGGCGTGACGCGAACGCCGAATACAAGTTTGCTGGAGAGGAAAAGGAATTAAAATGTCGGCAGACGTTAGCTTCTGTGGCTTGAAATAATTATTGTAGCGTAAATTCCATTAAACTCCAAACACTTGTATGATGACGCCAAATTAGCGATACTGTCAATGTTAACACGTGTCCTGTGAATGATAGTTGTTCAAACTGCATGTATGTGTTATTGCTGTGCAAATGACCTCTCTGATATTAGTCAACATGTTATCACATATTTGGTAATTTGGTTGCTGTACTCTATTGGTGTCGGGCATGCACTGTACAAGCAATATTCATTGCCATATCCTGTCATATTGCAGTAATAATAAGCCGTGGGATACTTTAGCTGTGAATTAGACGTATTTGAAAGATTCGCAGCTCTTTGCACTCCATATAATTCAGATTGTTGGTGCACCTTTCTTGGAGCCAACTCTGAGCTGGCATAATGGATTGGTTTGGTAGCAAGTGTGTTGTCTTAGGAGGACGTGAGTGTACCTCCGGGTGTAATATCATCTGGCACAGTTCCAAATTGGTGCAGAGACCTCCCCCAGAGTCTAGAGTAAACAGAGCGAGATATGCATCCCCCCCATCCCAGTTTCCAGTATCCCGCAACCCCATTTAACATAGTTCCCCCTGAAAATGTTTGGGGGAATATGGAAGAGAGGAGGGAGGGTGATGGAAGCTGTGACCTGCCCTAACTTTTCCTGGGTTTAGGCAAACAGAAGCAGTCAATTTGGGATTCTGGCTGGGGACTCTCTCTCTCTCCCCTCAACTGGCTCCGAATCAATAATTTCCTCGCAATCTCTCCTGGAAAACATTTCAATGGCCCATAAGCGACGTCTTTTAATCCTAAGTAAGACGGAGGCTCAATATGGTTCGATGCTGACCCAAGATTGGATAAAAATCTCCATTTGCTTACGTTTGGAAATCCGGATGATTTCTTTGGAATTTTTCTTTAAAAAAGTGCAGGATGCCCTCATTGCGTTTAAAGAATCTAGAGGTTTATTAGAGCATGTTTGTTCCAAAAGAATATTCCAGGAGAACCTCTCTCATAAAGTCGCCTAGAAAAAATTATTATTTTATTTATTACTTACTAGCAGTGGGCCTGTTCTTTTCCCCCTATATCAGTTGCACATAAGACATCGGTGTGCCAAATTTCAGCACTCTCAGACACTGTGTGAAAGTGGGTTAGGTATCCCGGACAAACATACATTGATATGTACAAACTTTCACGTTTATATGTCTAGAAATTACGTTACATGTAACTGTTCAACACGCTTTCATTCATTTCTCGTTTTTTGTGGAAGGTCTTTATTATTAGAAATGGCGCCACTAGAGCAACTTTTTGAGGGCCATATTGATCACTCCAGGCCAAAAATAATCATCTCACGCAATAACTGCCGACTCCGCAAGAAAAAAAAATTTCATGGTCAGCGCGAAAAACCTTCATCGATAAAAGGAATCTCAGTTCGAGGTAATGTCTGGAGGGCACCTTCTCCCCCCACCCCCTCCAAAAAAAAGTTCCACAACAGCACGAGAACAAAAGTTATTTAACAAGTGAGCCGATCAGCACTCCGTCGACTGCGGAGACTTTTTTTTGCCTTTTTTTTCTCTTTCATTTTCGAAGATGGAATCGCAATATTGCCCGTGCAGATTCCCCACTGCTGGCTCCCAGTGAAATTTTCATTACAAGCTCTTTGCTGTTTGGCAGCGAAACGGGGGAAGATAGGGAGGAAGGGGGGTGGAGGAGTGGGGAGGGGGAAAAAGGGAGCTGTTCAATCCCAGATCAGCTCCAGATATTGAACTCTCTTCCGAGGCTATGAGAATGGACAGCTTCTCGTGACAGTCATGCTGCCCTCCCACTCTTTTCTCATTCACTTAACGATCACGACTTGCTGTTTTTTTTTTAAACCATCCCCCTGTTATTCCCCAGCCGCCTTCTCTCTCCCCTTTTTTTATACGTTAACCGATTTAGTAGATTGATGCAAAGTGATATTTAGAGCCTTGGAATTTTCCGGGGCATCAATCACGTTTTGACGCTGCGTGTCTTACGCACTTTGGCCGGAATTTCCCTTCAAGCAGGCGTATAACTTGGGTTTTTATTCAAGGGAGCAGCTGAGACCTGGCAACTTTTTCTCTCTCAGGATTATTTGCTGGGCGGATCAGAATATTATCAGCAAAGAGAGAGAGAGGTGAAGGCAGGGGTGAAATTTATGCAAATGGATGTAACATGGCCTTGTAGTTTGCTGGAAACTTAATCTCCCCTAAATTGTGGGGAAATTATGCGTTTCCTGCGAAGAGGCAGGAAGGGCCAAAAACCTTGTTACTTTTCCCCTCTCAGCCCTAGCTGCAATTACTTTTTGCACCAGCGCCTTTCGACGTCTCCTATGCCCAATTTTCTCCTCGTTTTATGATTTTTTTTTTCAACCCTGTATTTGAACTCGAGCACCTCATAGTTTGCTTCCAAAGTCGTAAGCCGCAGCGTAGCATTGCCTAGGCAACCTCCAGATGCTGTCAATAATAAGTACGTTTCAGCCTCGAGCAAACTTTATCGCTTAAATATTTCAACCCAGTTCACTCACAGGTGAACTTTCAATAATTCTGACTAAGCATTTTTGAAGCCTTTGAATGCATTTTTTTGCAATTTTGACTAACCTACATATCAAATTGTTATTGCCTGCTAATACTGTCCTTGACCTTTTCGGCACACGTCAACTCCCAGTGCACGCAAAGTCCTTTTGAAGGCAACACCTAATTATTGCTTCCATAGACCGTAAAGGACCTCCCAAGGTAAAAAAATATATGTGACGAAAATATTTCATCGTAGCAATTTGAAATAAACACTGGTTCAAAGGGCCATAACCGCAGCCGACTCGCAGTGAAGTTCTGTGGAAATTCCCAACCCCCAACCAACTTCATTTAGGGGGCTGGCATAATTTTATTAATCACAGACTCTGAATAGTTGGCATTTGAAGTTAGCAGCGCAAAACTTGCAACGTAATTCATCATGTTCCAAGCAGGTTTGGAGGAGGCTTCGAAGGACTACAAATTTCCGACTCTAGGGAATCGATTCTCTCTTTTTTTGTTCCTCCTTTTCCCCCTTTTCCTTCCTTCCTTCCTTCCTTCCTCGCTCGCTTGTCTTTGGCGCATTTGGGCACAAAGTAATGGGGTTCGCAGCTCATTTGATTGGACGGCAAGGCTTCTCCTAAGTAGTGCCGGAGAAGTTCGGNGGGGGGGGGGGCGTAATGAAGGAAAGAGACGGGCGTGAGGAATGTGCCAGAGGGCGACCCCCTTTTCTTCACTAAGGCACAAAAGCCACCTTTACCACACCAGATTTTGACTTACTCTGGGGAAAAAAAGAAAGAAAGAAAGGAAATGGACCCTTGGATTACGATTACGACTGTGGAAGTAAATAATGTTGTAGTTGGTGGGGGATATCGGTTCACTTGGGACTGAATTGTTTATGTGTGGTAGTACGTGCTGAAAACCGCACTGGTTGTAACATGTTGGCTATTGCATGCCAACTCATTGCCAATCAACATGGCAAATTGAACACTTGTTTTCGCCTGTTGGTTGCAACAATGTGCTTCCTGCCTGGTTAGAATATATATGATACCGGATATATCCCGTTTATTTATAGATTTTGCTATTATTATTAATAATGAACAATATACCGCGGCTGTTATTGGAAAAGCGTGTGTATTATTTACGCGGTTATTTTCACTAGGATGTGTACGCCTTTGACCGTGTGCTGTGCGCACATACCGGGTGGTGCATTGCCGTAGTTACTATTTACGAGATTAAAAAATTATGCATTGTTCGCTCCTATAGCTACAAGTCTGTAAATTGTTGCATTTTTTTGAATTAGCTGCCATGGCGGGGACTGTTCATTTAAACTGGTCACTAAACAGTTCATTAACTCTGCAATGTTCAACCTGTACGTACTTCAAATAGATTGGAGTGTATATAATTCAAAAAGTGTGTACAATCAGGGGTTCTTCATGCAGTTTTTACAGGCCAATTATTATTTGAGGTACACTGCATGATGCAGATGTTCGGAAGAGAGCACACACGTCAAAGTTTTAATTACAACAGCAACATTCAGCTGCAAGTACAGCAGCGCATAATATTAAAAGTTTGTTATTAATCTGCATGCACTTGCGTTTAGTAACAAAGTAAACAAGCTGCAAAGCTGATTATTGAAAGTGCTCAGCATTGCATGGTATTTGGAGAAGCAGCATGTTTAAAATTTGTTTCATATAGGCCTACTGTACTTTGAAGCGATTAATTAACATTGGAAATAAGCAACGCACTATTTCTGTACTATATGGGGTTCTGTTCCTAAGCTTCAAAAATTCATTAGAGATCTAGTAAATATGGCTGATTACGTTAAGTTGTGTTTTCATGTATATCTTTAAATGTATAAAGGTCATTTTCTCTTTTCATCCGGAGTAACTATACATTTACCAAACTGACGAGCTCATGGAAAGGTGTTAATCCAACATGCGCCAATGTGATCCCGTCAAGTTAACGCCTCGAGACAACCTTACTTTACGTCAAAGTTGCACCAAGTCATCAAGTACGACCCTCGGATATATATCCACATCACACACAAGTTGCACCGCTTCTCATAATCCGGCCTTTCCGCCTCTCAACTCCGTCATGCCCAGAAAATCACCTGGGTCCTTATCAAAGTCGAACGACGTCATTAAGCCACCGACGTCGTCGCCTTGCACAATGCAAGCCCCCTGCAACTATCCCGAAAGGCAAATGTTGCATTCGGCCCCCAAGAACTTTCCTCATCATCACCTGCATGTTGTGGAGACACCCCAGTCGGAGATGAGGTCTGGCCCCTAATAGTAAAGCCTTGCACATTCTTATGACAACACAGTAGTTGGTGTTTGTCCTCTGGCAAAACAACCAAAACTATTTGTCACCACCTGCGGAAAATCGCTTCTGCAAACTGGCCCTTGCTTCCAAACTTATGCAACAGAAATTTAAGCAAGGCTGTGGGGCAAAAGGCTCGGAGGGGAGTCAAACAAGGTTTTGGACTTTCCCTGATTACAACGCTAAAATAGTGTTTACTACTGGGGCGGGCCAACCCCAAACGCGACAAAACGCGTTAATTAGCCGCCATTAAATTGCGACGCCCTTGGGTGTTATTGATAACTACTTGTCATTAGATTTTTATCCTCAGGTTTCTCTCTCCCTCTCTCTCTCTCTCTCTCTCTCTCTCTCTCTCTCTCTCCCTCTCTCTCTCTCTCTCTCTTCCTCCTGTGGGGACAAAACCACTGGACGTGTCCAACATGACTAAGGGCCCGCTACTGAATCATACATGAAGTCTAGCGAGGGTGTAAATAAAGGAAGAATATTACTGGGCCAGTAAGAAAATTATTATTCGGGTACACGGATATGCAAGAGAGAGAAAATCGATATGCTACACATATTTTCATCAGCGAAAATTATCACTGGAATGTTCACAGTCTCCACATCCGACTAATTAAGCATGCGTTGCTAATTGAGAGTAAATTTCGCAGTTTTTCACCGTTTAATGAACCGCATGTGTTATGAAAGGTATTGTGTCAAGTTCATTTGTGACACAAGTGTTTCTTGTATGGCTTAAATTCGTGTAGTTGTGGGTGCATGTCTTGTAATGCACATAATTTTATATTGCAAAATTTTTTGCGCTGAATGCACCGTCCTTGCCTATAATTAATGTCGAATTTGCTTGTGACCATCTCCATTTCGCACATCAAACGCAATGCCCACCGCGTATTTGTGCGCAGCAGATGAAACAACTGGTCGTGTCCATATTGCCATGCCCAACGGTAGGTAAAGAGCAAATAATTTCTTTTCCGGCTCTGTAAATATTAATGTTCATTACGCCCGAAATTGTTGCCATTGCAGTATAAAACAACCGTTTCGCAATAAGGTTCGCAAACACCGTTGCCATTTTTTTCCTCTCCGTACCAAAAATATGAAAAAGGTTTCTCTCTGTGTATGAGCCTGCAATTACATCCAGTCGCGGTGCATTGTAGCACCTGTAAAGCGCATACTCGTGAATGCTATAACAGTCTCGTCGCAAAAGCTTCGGTGTAAAATGGTCGCAACAGTCATGCGGTCCACGTCTGTCGGAGCAATTAAACAAAAAAGACGGGAGAGGGGGGGGGGGTGTTGTAAAAAAAAAAATTGGTTTTACGACCGGTTATTGCTGTCATACTGTACCACCTGGACGTACGCTCCGAAATACATGATTGGACAAACCAGCCTCGAAATTAATTTTTTTTAAAGTATGTGAGGAAGTTAGCTTGAAATATGGTGCGAATTAAGGATGGCTCAGGTGCTTAATTAGCAATTATGCAGGCAGGAATTAAAGGACATGAGCTAGCGGGGAAGGGAGAAAAAGTTTCTAGGGGGGGAGGGAGAGATAGAGAGAAAGAAAAATGGCGTTCGCACAAAATTTGATTCCTGGAACGTTCTCTCTCTTCGCTTCATTTGTTTCCGACCGTACCTTTCATCCGGGCTGCCTCCCGGAATCCAATTGCGAATAGTGAGCGGGATGGAAGAAGAAAACACAATTTATCACGTCCCCCAGCATGGAAGTTGGGGCCTAGGCGAACCAATATGCCTATAGACGAACGTAAAGAAAAAAATTGAACACATTTTCTTTTGTTTCCAACTCCTTATCTATATATTGTTGGGAATAGCACAACTTAAGAAGCACCCTGTCTAATGATCTGTCAACAGGTGGTGCATCTCCATTGACACCTGTTATTGCTGGACTTTCCCAGTCTATGTAATGAAGAGCGAGCCTTAATGACCCAAAGATGCTTAATACAATAACTGATTTCATCCATTGTTATTATAGATCCAGTCGGCTACCATTTTTGGCGCATAGGTCTAGAGATGGGTGTATAGGGATGGAGCAGAAAAAAAAGAGACAGAGAGAAGGAGAATCTGGCGCCACTTGAAGAATTGTCGGGGTGTGAGCGGCATGAAAATGAAGGAAAGGGGTTATCGCAGAGGCACATCCCAGGGCCCGGAGACGGATTTGAAATCCCTTTCAATCGGACCCGGATACTATTCAGAATTTAACCCCACCGGATTGCTGCGCTAGACCTTTCCCCATCTCTAGTTTTCCCGCATTGGATGTACAGGGTGTTTCGCAATGATAGAAAGAAGACCAATTAACACCTCGACATAAAGGTGGCCTTCCACTTGGGTCACTTTTCAACCTTACATGACGCAACCCAAATATCCTGGTGTTCACATGCTTAATCATTATAAAGCACTGTGTTTTTCACATTAAATGAACAAAAGTGGTTTTGTGCTGAGCTAAATGGCCGTGAAATGGGTGTCAGCATTTGTACAAAGCACATCAGGTTGGGCTCACATTTTGTCAGGAAGAAACAACCGAGGTCGTCATTTTTCACGTTGCCGATCGAGGCAGCGTCCCCCCCCAAAAAAGTGCCTTACTTTCGGTAATTTTTTCCCCCCCACCAGGTTCTCTCTCCCCATTTTTTCGAGGCAATTGATCGATGGCGCCCTTGTGACCTGCATGGTTGTGACGCTATTGGAAATTCCATCCTGGCGTAAGAGAGGATGGGGTCCAGGCGAAAAAGAACGGGATGAGAAGTAGATCTAATAGGCCCCCCGCTAATGGCTTTATTGCTTAATCTCCTTCAGGTGTCGACCGGAGGAGGAACTATGTCTCATTACTTCAACCTACACATCATCGTTCCCGAGGCCCTTATCCTGGGCAAGGTGGAATATCACATCGAACAGGGCAGCACCATCAACCTCGTCTGTATCATCGAGAATGTAAGTAATTTCACTTTCATATTTTTTTTAAAAAAAAGAGAAATGTGGGTTATATTTATGATCCTGTACTATAACACGCAAAAAGATTGTCGCACTGTATTAGTGTGGTGTCCGCGACTTTTTGGTTTATGCTTCTGCCGCAAGGATCGTGACGGTGTTTGGAGTGATTCTACGCCCAAACTCCGTCTTCCGGCAACGACCCTTGCGACAGGAGGATAAACCAAAAAGTGGCGGACACCACACTAATTCAGTGCGACAATCTTTTTGCGTGTTATTAGTACGTTGCGTTTGGCGGCCAACTTTACTCAAATATTCCGGGAAGGACAGTAATTTAACTGCTAGTTTTAATTGCGTACATTATTGATGACATTTTATGTTCGGAATAAGCAGCTGTCTATCAATTTACAGAGCATGTGACTAGATTTTTTCGGCAGTAATGTTGTGCAACATGACTACGATAACGAGAGCAGAAAACTAATATTCAATACGGTATTCAACTATACGACAAATCTAATCAGGATCAAAGTTTTATCATGCCCATGTCGACAATAAACGGCTCTATTATGAGCGATGATAAACCGATCCAATACCTGCAGGGCTAAATGACTTGTTAAAATATTTATCGATGGCCGAGAGATTGCCCTGGTCAACAGTCATCCGCCCCCCGATACAATAATAATCCGAGCAACAATGCGAAAAAGGGTCGGAGAGCCAAAAGTTGATACCCACCAGAGGGTCCGAGGGCAAATCGTACATAAGCGAAAAAATACAGCATCATAAATCCAGCAAATGTGATCTCCCCCCTCCAGCATTTACACGTACCCATCTGTTACCTCTTTTTTTCTGTTACATCTGCGCCGGACGAAATGGAATCCCGTAATTCATACTTTTTTTTCAGGGTTGGGTGAAACCGACATTTTGAATAGTAACTCGTTTTGCAACCAGGACTTTTATTATCACTGTCCCATCCCACTTCCCTCGTTTCTCATCAAGTCTTTCATAAATCTTGAACCTCCCTCCCCCTTTCCCCCCCCCTCAAAAAAGAGAGGAAGGACTTATCTTGTGTTCTTCTTCTCCGGATCATTTTTCTTCATTACGCTTTGGTGCATAAGTTTTTCCGGGTCTGGCTGCGCTGTAAGCCATCGCGGCAGTGGAAGCTTCCAAAAAGTGGACCTAATCTGTTTATTCCGCTGCGAGATGCATGTCAGACCCAAAAGGACTCACTGGCCCAGAAACAGCTGATCGAAGATTCCCAGTTGATCATCGATTTTCAGACTCAACTAATTTCACATCAGGAGGATTACCCCGGAGGTTTTTTTTAGAGGCTTTTAACTGTGAAAAACTACTCAGGCTCATGCAGCAGCATCAGCCATTAATTGCTCGGTGCGTGCTCTGCTGGCCTGGTGCGTGCTTGCATTTGAATGAGGACAGAGTGCGTCACGGAATTACTAAAACAGGCAGGGTAAAGGGCGGAACAACCTAGCTTAGTTTTAAAAAATGGCATCACGGTGTGTTATAAACAGCTTGAAAAATAAAGCCAAAAGTTGTATGGAGGTGAGTCTCTCACACTATTTTTATCCGGAGTTTTCCTGGATGTGTGTGTGTGTCCAATCCTGTGCACACAGATAGGAAAATGCGGGCTCCTGTTCGTTCTCCTCTGAGAGCAATTCCGGGGGCTCCGGTTTATTCACCTCTTGTTCTCTGGAGGCGTTGAAAAGAGAAGGGGGGCTGGAAATGCAAATGAGAACGCCTGGGTTCACCCGCGGAAGGCCAGAAATTCCGCCTTGCCTTTTCCCAGGGGGCCGAGAAGGGACGGCGGCCAAACCCCTAGAAAAGCCTATACATCGAAGCCCCCTAATCGCAGGTAATTAAAAGAAACCAAGCCCTCCCATATTTTATAAAGATGGTTCGAGTTGGAGAGAAATATGGGCACATTTTATCAGCAAAAGTTTCTCGTTTGACCTGGAAGATTTTTGCATCCAAGGTTTGTATGCTTGAGCACTCTAATTGACTGCGCAAAGGGCACGGACGCATTTAGGTCAATGCCGACAGCAGTGATTTTGGACACTGAAAAAGCAATTACTTTTCACTTATGATGGTTACAAAAGCTAACAATTGCAAACTGCATGGGAGGCGCAAAAGTTTGTTAAACTCGCTCTGAAAATTAAAACAGAGCGTCTCTCTTTCGACCTTGGTTCGGCGTTCAATGGGGAAAGGAACCCAATTTGCGAGGATTTCAAAACTCGGTGAATTGAAAGAGGCAGATTTTTTTTCTGCAACGATTCTGCAACGATCTGTAACGATTCCGGCCGCCTCGTTATCAAAATAATGATTTCTCAAAACATGGTATTAAATATACGGGCAAGACCCTTTAACTTAAAATAGAAACGTTACTATTCATCTTAAACTGCGAATTTATTTTAAAATGCACTTAATGGTACTTGTATCTGACTCCTGCGCGATAAATCATAAAGTGATTCTCTGTTGCAGAGAATAATTTTTGGGAACATTCTTTCGATGGGATGGGGTAGAAAATTGCAGATTTGAAAAAAGCCTCTTAATCGCACGCGATTAAAAGAAAGCATCTGCAGTCTTAAAATGGAGCTCCCCGGTGTGATGTGGTAGAGAAGCCATATCCATAGAACCTCCCTTCGGAGGCGGTGCTGAAAGGTAAAGTGGGGATATTTTTTTTGGAAGTAACGAGAGTTGGCGTTGGGGGAGGCCCTGTTTGCATGTAAAAAGGCTGCTTCTCATAGAATGCCCCAAGAGGCCTCCCCATCTTACTTGTCACACGCCACTTGACGTATACTGGAATCTCCCGACCGAATAACATTCTCCAGGAGGCTTCAAGGGGCCATAGCATCAGCATATTTCGCACCTGCCTCCATGGGTAGTAGTGCATCCGTCCGGAGGGCCTGGTGCTGCCAGATGGCTTCTTAATTCCCCCAAGAGATGCATAAGTCCTTCCTCCTTTTTCGTTGCTGCTGCGAAGCTTCCTTCCAAACCGCAACACGGACCTTTGAATAATCTCTTCGCGAGATGTATCGTAACTTTGGCAAGATGGCTTGAGCTTTTAGCAAATCTCCTCAGAAGTACTTGGAAATATTTCGCGCATGACGGTCGTACTGAGGGACTAAATTATCAAATTAAAACAGCCATTTTCTCCTTGCCCATATTTGTTACACAAAATGAGTAACAAGACTTCCATGTGGACGCTAGTTTTCTTGTAAAGTTGTGTAGAACAATTTTCCTTTTTTGCAAAATATTGGATAGTTTGATCCCGACCTCATTTTACACCCTACCAATATATTCATATTTTGCATAAAAAATTATCCGTCCCACATCATTACTGGATAGTGTACCAAAGCCCTAGAGAGCAGAAAACCCTGTTGCACTCCTTTTTTTTCTCCCAGTTTTAATGGACCTATTTTTCGCACCAAATTGATTCAGCAGGTCCACACGAAATCTCTCGGGAGTCCGGGTGAAATTGTCTTTTTCCACATTCAGGTCCCTTTCGGTAAATGGAATCCTTACGCAAATGTCCCAGCAGTTTATTCTGTCAGGTTATTGTATTTTTTATCTATACAGTACGTATTCTCCGTGTAACACCGAAGGGCAAACTTTTTGTAATTGCGCTGTTTGCACGTGCCATTTAATTTTGGGGAGATTATCTGGTGCGAATAGTTTAAATTTGCACCACATTTATCTGCAGTTCTGACTCACCCTGCTTGTTTTTCTTTCATATAAAAGGCTCATTATCTTTCCAAATAGCTCTCTCTATTTTAGATCCACGCAAACCGTTGGACGCAGTGTAGATTCGCCATCAATATCAAGCTATTAATCGGATGCTAACAGCCCGTTACAGTTTGCGCAATCAAGGGAGGGTCGGAGCCATGAATTAGCAGGGCTCGGTTGGTTAAAGATAATTACAGCACCGGGCGGTCCTTCCGAAATGATAAACATGCACCAGAATGGTTGAGTGGGTAGTAGTAATTTTCTTTTTTTTCCAACCCGAAAGATTATCGTGGGCCTTACATTTAGGTACAAAAACAATCCGGTTGGGCAGCAGCGTGGAACGAGAGGTCAGCCTTTGCAAAATAGCATTGCTAGCGATATATTTCACACCGCCGAAACAAAACCCTTAAAATGTCCCTATGGGACTTGAATTTAAAGTTTTTAAGCGTGGATCGCATTTGTTGGGAAGAAGAGAGAAAAAAAAAAGTAGGAACGAAAACGCGCGCCACTTATAACCGTGGGGGTGCTTCCCCAAACTGTTAATTACCCAGGGCCCGGGTCCTAATTTACGATGAGAGTCCTGGCCCTGCTTGCTAGCTAGCTAGCTATCTAGGATAGGCTTGCTGGGGGTGTTGGGATGCATGAGAGAGGCCAGCAGGTTCAACTTGGCTCCTATTACCTCGCGCCATTAAGCTGCCGCCATGTAAGCTTCATTACGGGATTATCCTCTTAGCCTCGGCGCACAAACGAAACATGCTTGTTTGCCTCGGAAATCAATCCAATTACGCCTGATGATCCGTGGGGCCCAAGGAGGATCCTATGCTTCCTGACCTTAGCCGCTTCCACGTGTTGCAAACACGTCATTTTTCATACACATAAAAAGATAACGCAATCTGATGTGATTCTTACAATGTAAGTTTGACGGTCCTTCTCTTTAAAACTGGGAGCCGTGTCGGGTCGATTGCATCGATTAATTGAATGGCGCCGGGTGTACGTAGTTGAGGGCCCGCAATGACCTGCCTGGCCGACCATCTCCAAAAACACAATGGCCAGCCTGGAAATCCAGCAGGAAACTAACTGCTAACCTGAAACTTCTCATTTGTAGCGAAGGCATGATCGTATCTGGCTGCGATTCCATGGCTCCCTAATTTATGGCGCTTTAATCTTCCCTTGCCCCCCCCCCCTCCAAAAGTGTCTCGAGAGAACAGTCACCTCCCTCCAAATACGCCTTTAGATTATTATAATAAAGTGTTAGAGCAGCTGTAGTTTTATTGTTGTGCTACCTTTTGGATCAGTTCTTGCAGAAGCTGACCCCAGGAGAACATAGCGAGCAACATTTTTAAGGGGCACATAGGCCGTCAAGAATGAAATTCAGGCACACTGAGGCGATAAACTATAGCTTCGTTAGAAGTTTGGAAAGACACGTTGTTATGCGCATGTTATTCACCAGACACTGTAGATGGAAATTATCAGAGTATCCTACAGCATTAAGTAATTTCAAGCTTTAAATATTTGCCAACAATTATCTTAACGTTTTTCAAAATTGGAGTTGGGCACGATTAATACTAAAATATATTTTAGGAGAGACAGCCCATTAAACACACTTTGAGTCTACAGTTGCCATTGATAATAATTAATTACGTGGTTTGAAGGGTTCAAAGAGCATTACAAATATTGTAGATAAACAAGTTTGGTTTAAATTCTGTCCGCAAAGTGACCTCTAATAGACCAATATACTCCTAGGGCACATGCTCCCCATGGATATGTTGGCCACCTACTCTCGACAAAGATAATCCGATTTCAAGTGTCACCTGCATTTTGAGCAACATCCAGCAGCTTTGTCCAGAAAAACAACACACAGCAGCAAGTCAAAAGCGTCACATGCATCCCCGCATCGCCCGGTAGAGAGATAAGAGCGATGATTAGCACTAAGTCTGGCAGTGTCATTAGAGAGCATTTTCGGCGAAGTGCGGCATGTAATTGCAACCGGCAATCTGCATGGAGCCCTTGCAGGCTGTACGTTCCCAACAACTGCAAGCAGACAACAGCAGTCCGGAAATCCAGTTCCTCTCCACGAGAATGGCAATTTCTTGGCCGAATGCGGCTTGCTTTCCTGCACATTGTTTCTCTCTCTCTCTCTCTCTACCACATTCCTATCTGCAAGGCTCTCTCAACCGATATTCGCAGCACATCTCTTAAGTCTAGCATCCAGGTTGCACAGCCTAGCATCGAGCCTGCTTTAATTTCCTCTTCTAATAGGCTTACCTTCGTTTTCCGCTCGCCCTATATTGGATTCCTTTCACCTCCCCCCCCTGCTTAATTGTACTCATTTCCCTCCCATCGCCGTGATTAAGCGCAATTCCTTCCCCAGGATCCAGAGCCACGGAAAATTCCTTTTGCTACTGCTTGAGCAAACGTTTATTAAAGCGCGACGTCTGTTTTGCACCAAACAGACGCAATTACAGCCCGCTGGAATTGCAAAAAGCCAGGTGCGAATGTGGCGATGTTTGCCGCAGAAAATGGCAACCTTGCCTTTACCTCCAGGGGGTGTCTGTTTCAAAATGTGGTCAGGCGAAGAGAGAGAGTGTGGCGAAACAGAAGTAATCAAAGTGTCAGCCGAAATAATGCTTGGTTAAGCTCCCCTCCACTTTGACATCTCAATTTGTCTCCGTCTCTTTTTTTTCCCCCTCCTCCACAGCATCCCTTGCTCCATTCCAATCTCCCCCATTCGAGACCGGACACACTCTAGGACCCTACTTTCCCGAATTATTAGTAGAGGCGTCAAAAGTGATGCTTGTCGACATTTTCCTGCTCACCCGGTTCCCAATTGACTCCCGGATCAACTGATTAATCCTGAGGGAGGAATATAGCAATATTCGATGCCCCCCCCCCCCCNCCCCCCCCAGCCAAAAAAAACTGACACGTCCGTTACTTTTTTTTTTTCCTTCTTCCGGAGTGAAATATGCCGGCAGCACCAATCTTAGTTAAGAAGACTGCCGCCTTTCTTTTTTCCACTCCTTATACCACCCACCCGGAGTTTTGAGAAAATTTTTAATGAAATGAGGAAAGGATGATTGATGAGAGCAGCTCATAAAAACCGGGTTTTAGGGATTCGTTAAAGGAATTTGTCGACGAATTCATGAGGAAACTAACGAGCAAGCGCTGGATCGTAAATACTGCTTAAGGAACACGTTTTTTCGAGCAAGGCTACCTCTGACCCGGAATGATTTTTTTTTGACAGTGACCTCGTACTATGCGTGGTTGGGATGATGAAGCATGGGAGGAATTCTCCCTTACCAAGTAATATAGGGATGCTGATTGCTTCTGCTGCCTTTTCCAGGTCTCGTCCGGATTAGAATCGGACCAACCCCCCTCCCCTAGAAAACGTGGTTCGATCCGTCTGCTGGAATGTCCCTTCAGAAATGCAGCCCATTATCTTAATGGTAGAACCTTCATCATTTTTTGTGTGTGCCAGACTCTCGTAGAAATGAAAAGGAAAAAAAAGAAGTTTGTCGAGATGGGGGAAGTTAATCCCAATAGGAAGAAGGGCCGGTGTCAAAAGAGTTGGGCGGAGCTTTTTATAAGAAAAAGTAATGCTCTTTTTCGGTGGATATGGCTGGGAGGTGTGTATGTTCTGCCCAAGGACGATTGTATAATGGCAGGTCGAAATAAGTTTAGTGCTCAGTCCAGTAGCGCTATAAGGATGTGGAAAAAAGAAATGTTGTAGTAATGAAAACCTCGAGGTTATAAACGAAATGTTTCAGGCGCCACTTTGGTTATTTTAGTGCGCTAGAATTATTGCCAACTGAAATTTCGTGACGGCACGGGAAAAAAGGCGGTTCGGGATATATTTTTTTTACTGCCCACTAATCTCATTCAGGTGTGCAGTAAAATGCGTTTAAGTAATATGCTTTGCTGCTAAAATTGAATCGGCACTGCAGTGAAAGCTGGAGTTACCTGATGGTGATAACTACTAAAATCGGATTAGTTGCATTGCGCACTTACAGTACACACTACCTTAATACCGTTTGTTGCCTGCAACTTTCTCTCTTTTTAAAATCGACTTATGCGCAACGAAATAATAGCATGTTGCTATATCCAAGCCAGATAGCAGAGGATTTATCAAGTATTATGAAAAATTCTGTTGCTGGGATCACAACCTTTTGGCTGTTCAGAAAATTGCGATCTAGTTTTTGTACTAATGCACTCTACATTGTTAAGCTGCTCTTTGCAAAACCGTGGCATCAATGAAATGTACATGAGGAGATTATAAAGTGAAGATTGGCAAAGAGGCAATGTTGCCAGATTATCCTGAATAATTGACTGCATGCTGATTCACATAAACTTTTTCAAAATTTCGCAACTTGTGAACATGACGAAAAGTGAACCATGCCACAACGTGCGACTGTGGAAATCCTCAATATCAGAAAGAATATCAGACACCTTTGTCCTCGATGCAACGATACAGGACCACCTTATTATTTTTTTTTGGAGGTCCTGCTCCCTCCAAAAAAAAATCAGTGACCTAGGCCAAAGTGATCGTATGGAAAAAGTTGGTGGCGGTGTTTCCTGGGGCTTCTGTTATTGATTTAGTAATAAGGGAAACACCCAGCAGGGCAGATGTTTTCGCAACATGAGCCCCCCCAGCACAACAGGCCGGCCCCTCGAATACAGAAGGGTGGAAGACATTAGCAGCAGGCTTTTCCCCTTTCCCCCCGCCCCCTCCCACACCCACCTTCTTTTTCCTGCCTTGCAAACCCAGCATCCCAAAACTTCACTTCTCCTACGAATAATTCACAAGAAACCGCATTAGCATAAGTGCTTCCTTGCAAAAGGCCCTCCTTCTCCTTCCCTGCACCTCCAACATTTGTCTGACTGCCACTCACTCACACTTCACTTGCCCGCATCAATGCAAATAGCTTCATTTCATCCGCAGAAATTGTTCAAGCCCTGGCTCTATATCGGCCAGGACTGGAGATAAGGAGGAGACTTCTTTTGAGATATTTCTGGTCATTTGGGGGAGGAAAAAAGTGAGGGCGTGCATGGCCTCTTCCTCGGTCCAAGGCAAGCCTTGATGAAGACTCTGTGATCTAGGGAGGAGGCCTTCAAGCCACTCGGAAACTCTTTGTCCTTGTGACTTACTGGCCCCATCTTTTCCTCGAGGTATAAGGAATAGGAATGCACATGTGGGCATGAAGGTCCTGGAATCTGGACTCTGATGATCGTAAGCCCCCATGATTTCATGAGGTATGGGGAATACATGCACGGGATATCAGGTGAAGTGGACTCGATACGATACAATGCAACAGAGAATGATGCTTCACTTGGTACTCGTAGACTTCCTCCCTACATATTAAAAACTGGTCAGCCTGGATAATATAAGATCATACGTCATACCCAGAGTGAATCAAAGAGATTTGATCTTGTGCAGTGTTTCTTCAGGTATGGTCACCATAGCAATTGCTGCTATAGTGACAATCTGACCGTATACAATACAGGGTGGCGCACAAGTTCACATATCAAAAATGAGGGTCAGTGCACCATAAAAGAGCCTTGGATCTGCAGGAATGAAACTTTACCTTTTTTATGCCCTTTGTAGTTCAGATGATTTTATCCATGTAGAGAACATTTTGGTTCAGGATTATTGACAGGGATCGATATAGCTTGTTAATGAAGTTCAGCAGAGAAGGTGCTTTAGGGGTATCCTGTCCCTTGTTATCTGTCTCCTGATCCGGTTTCTTCTGGATGATCCCTTTGAGTGAGACCTACACAAAAACCAACAGACGAGTTCATGCCTGGAAGCAGAAGGGAAGAAAAGGACAGCCTACCTATTCTATACCGTTCGAGCGAGAACTGTATTGCAATGTCTAAGAATCCAACACACGCTATATGAGCAGAAATATCTTGTTACCTCTAACGACACTATCCAGAGATGAATACATGTTCACGTCTATTGTAAAGTTCATATAATGGAAACCAAACTGGTTTACTGTTTCCTGTATATCATCCCTTTTGCCTAATACTAACAGCTCATGTTTATAGACACAAAAGCCTGAGAATAAAACTGCCTCAATGGGAAAGAGTACAATATGTTTATCGTCACACCTGACAATTTTTGGTTCGTTTATTTAATTAATTAATGGACGTTTTAGTCCTGATCGACCAGTCCACTCTACACCGCTTTTGTGACACCGGTAACAGGGCACTTGACAGCCTATTTGCGGAATTACAGTACCAAGCAGTGATCATTGCCCTTTGGCGTGCATCAGCGCACTTTTAAAAAAAACCACCCGACCCGTAGATTTAGAGGTCATTTCCATGCGATTCTGACGGAAAGGGCCGACACACACACACGTACATCCAAAAAAAAGCGCAATTAAATCCCCCCTCCCCGTGCAGGTAGGAGCCCGACGCAAACCGGTATGCGGTCAAAGTCAATGAATCGTCGATGCCATGTTATTACCCGGTGGAATGGAAATTCGTGAAGAAAATGGCCCCTTCGTGCGACCTTACCTTCTCAGGCAACCTCCTCAGCAAGTTTAATACGCAACCCTTGCCATTAATGCCCCCCAGAATGCGCCCTGACCTCTGCGCACATACTTCGGCTTTAGTTTGTACACCTCCGGCTGCTCCATTGAGGCGACCCTTATTTGCAGCGAGTACAAAGGGGAAATGGAGAATGACGCCTGATTCCTTTTCACCGTCGACTTGTTTACCTAGTAAAAGCCCCCTTGTGTGTGTACCCCTTTTGTGCAAAAGGAGGAGCCCTTTTGAGGTCCTTACAACGAGGAAGACAACGCCTCGTTCCTCCTGTAGTCATCGCCGAGAGCAAACCAATGAAGACATAGCTGCTTGTAAATGAGATCCGGTCTGATGCGAAAGAGTTAGGCTGTGGGTACTTTAATTTTTGAACTGAGAACCATTCACCAAACTATTGCCCAAGTGTGTCAGTTATGAAACATCCTGTGTACCTGGACCGGGGGGGCGGTTCTGAACAACTCCTACAGGTTCTCTGGTTCCAATTACGGCGGACAGGCGTTCCTGTAATTGATTAGTGTATCGACCTGTACATTGCGTGATGGAGCAACAGCCGAAGCGATGAATGAAATAGGTCCTCGGAATTGCAGTCGTCCGGCATTTACGGGAGGAAAAGGGAATGAAAAAAGAAACAAAAATCCATGTTATTTCGCCACCGCTTCAGTCAATAGCTGTGGCGACACCTCTATTAGCGCAACCATTCAATTGAAAGAGGGGGGGGGGATCTAATTATTGCTCAAGTCCAAGTAAACAGATGGGTATCTGCTAGTAGGGGTTTGAGTTTCGCGAGATAGGAAATTGTTGGGCTATTCTGGCAGTGTAAGTCAAACAACTGTCGCCGGACTGATGAATAAGTGATTGCGGCGACAATGCCACGTGGATTATTATTATTTTCAGAGTCAGTACGAAGCAAAAAAAAAGGCGGAAAAAGGCGGAAGTAAATATTCCGTAACCTCTGTTCACATGGTGTCGAAGGAAGGTTAATTAAATATTCGTTATATATATGAGGGCCTTTACATTAGTTTTAACTCATCTGATTCCCAAAGGCAAAATGAATAATGCAACATGTTATGCATTTTTGAACTTAATTTCATCACCAGTACTGCAGTTGGAAGTTACGCGTTTGTGAATTTTTTGGTGAGGTATTGGCAGGTATTAATGCATTTTTTTGCCGTGAGCGAAAGCTAGTTTATTTACACACATTAAAAAATATATGTTGTATCAAAGTGCATATAAAACTGTTTGCCTTTAGGCACATTTTTATCCTGCATGATGCTAATTTTGTTTTGTGAAAATTTAAAAATTGCATGTACTTAGTACGTGAACATTCAACTAGATTAACTAACATCTGCTTTTGACAAAAAAAAACTATCTCACACTGCAATATTGCTGAGAGCTTCGGTGTTAAGTACTCATCCCATTTTCCCATGCATATTATTATATCATCTAATCAGTTGAAAATATAGCTTACGCAATTTTGCTAAATTTTTAACACTATAAGCTGCAGATAATCTGGCACCAAAGCGTTACTTAATAATTTGCAACAGAACATCCCTCAGGTACACCCAAGGCTTTAACATGCACCTGTGCTCCAACACAGATTTTAATAGGATGACACTAGACGTACAGTATACATACTGTTCATGCTTTTTTTTTACCCCCGGCGTCTAATTTCCGCATCGCCGCCTCTTTCTGTAGAGTTGAGCGGATATGACACCAAGTTTCCTCGCCAAGTTTCATTCGGGAATAATGCTGTCGAATCTGATCCGCTTGGGGATTCGAATCCAGCTGGATCCCGGAGCCAAGAGTTGATAACCTTCCGTCTTGAGGCATTTCCGGTGGCTTTCCCCCGGAAAGGGGCTCAGATTGCGCCTGCATCCGGTAGGCAAAACTGAAAGGAAGGTCCTGGCATCCAAGCTGATGGGGACTCATCTGTGCTGCAGGAACAAGCTGCTGGGCAAAAGCTGCAGCAGATGACGAGACCAGCTGAAATTTCTGTTCAGGGAGAGAGGACCTTGCGTCTGACGTCAGAGAACCAGCCAACTATAGGAATAGTCACACATCGATGGTGAAAATAGTTGAAAGATCTGAAATGATGGACAATCATATTCAAACTGGAAGGGTCCACAGTTGCTCTTGTGTTAGTTTAAACGTTTCTATATATGAGGGCTGTAATTGCTCTGTCAAAATAAGGACTTTGCCAGCAGAATATAAACGTCATGGACATTTACGCTACGACTAAATCCATTTATGGAGCAAAATGTGATTGACTCTTTAGTATGCAAATCGAACCTTCAATCTTGTCAACATTCCTATTCCTTAACGTTTAGCTGTGACAAGTTGTTTATTACTCACTCAGCCAGAGTACTGACGTCACAAAGCTTAAATTACAAGCTTCATTGTTGCATGCTGTTCATTCTTTAATATCTAATAATTATTAAAAGAATAATAACCATATCGTTAGGATAAATTTTTCCATACTGCCAATTTTTTTTCCTTCGAAATTGACCTTCCATTGCAAGACGCCATCTTATTATTAGTCAAGGTCAAGGGTAGAGTTCGCCATCTTGTCATGTCCTGCAGAAGGTAGTGGGTTTCATCGAGTGTAGAAAATTTCCTGGCTTGCAATCTGACTCGTCACAACCCATTTTCAGCAGAGGCAATCTCCTGGGAAAGAAGTAAAGTGGCAGCCAGCTTCTTGCAACAACTGTCACAAACGGATGTGCATTTCTCATTTTCTTTCTTTCTTTCTTGCTTGCTTCTTCTCCCCCTCTGCCTCTCCTCCCCCCCCCCCTTCTTCCCTCCCTCAAAAAACTACATTCAGCTTTTAGAAACCCTGGCCAAATATGGCCCCCTTTTTTTCTCTCTCTCTTTTTCTCCACCGACCTCAGCTGTCTCCTGTTGGTACTTTCGGATAGCTTTTTGGGGCTGTTGGCGTCCATTTCGGTTGTTTTCTCCAGACCTCTCCGGACACTTGTCCTTTTGACACCGCAACACAAACACAATTGCAAAAGGGGGGCGGTCGCGCATTAACCTAATTGTTCCAGCAGGATACTTAAGCTGTCGTGTTAAATCACTCACATTGGAATTATGAAAGGGGGGGGAAGGCCTGGTCTCTCGTAAAGTTGTCAAGGGGATCCGAACAACAAATTGATTAATGTGGTGTGGAATGCTCCAGGGTAAAAGTCGAGGAGGTTTTTGTTGGCACCTTTGTATGTGGTAATGGGGTTCCTAAAAGGGAGGATTTAAGTAGTCATCTGCATTCGAATGGGACTCTGAATTTGCAGGTAATTAGTCAAGGCTTCAACTCGACTTTTGTCATATTGTCCGGAGAAACTGTTTCATTCGCATTAAAGCCGTCAACCGGTTTATATCATGATTTCAGCAAACTGTTGAATTGTTGACCTCTCTGTTTGTATTGAGGAATTTTGCTGCACACCCTCACATCGTGCTTCGGTCATTTAAACCCCAGGGGCTTTACCTTTTCCTTTTGATTACAGAGGTAGCAATTCGTGGGGGATTTTTGTATACAAGGGGGGCAGCAACATGCGGGTGCCAGCAGCTGATATTTCCATATATCCGCGTGTCCGTATATGCGAGGGCCATGGGAAAAGAGCCTGGATTCCAATAACTGCACCCTTGTATATAAGCCCTGAGAAAGTGCACGGGATGGTTTTTATTTTTTAGTATTTTTTGTTGTTGCTTCATCCCGGTGGTTATTGAGGCAGAGGCTCGTGATTTCGGAAGGACGTGTAACGAGGCCGATGAGTCCCATTGGCCTTTTCTGCTAGAGACTGGTGCTGCTGAAATACACCGAAAGGCGGTCCTAGAGCTTGGAAGGAAACAAAATGGACAATCCGTTTTTATCGCCCCGGAGACCAACAGGCTGTGGAAATGAGCCGCCGGAAGCAAACAGGACTGTTTGTCTTTTTATCCCCACGATTTTTCTTCCGTTCTGTCCTGGCAAATGCACTGAAATCCACGCCATCACGAGCAGACATGAAAACCGAGCAAAACTGGATGCCCCCGCAGAGTCGCCATCATATCAAAGCCTTATCTTCCTTCCCTCATTAGTTCCCCCCTTTTCACCAGTTTTTTGAGCCGTCTTTTTTTCCCCCTCCATTGGCCTCTGAGTCGACAGATGGACGCTCTCTGCTGGTTGTTGCACAAAACCTGCTGAATCACAGTATCTATAGCGATTTGTTAATTATCGGAAATTAGAAGTACACCATTGCTATACAATTCCGTCCATAAACATTTACTGAGACTTCCTGCTAAGGCCTATAGAGAAGCCCTGCCATGTTTACCTCCTCCATCTGTTACTTCCATCCCGTTAATTTCTCACGCAGCATAAAGCCCCCAAGATCTTTGGTGATCTGCGTAATAGATTCCCTCTTCAGCCGAGAGGAAAATGTGGCAGGGGCTTAAGTGGGCCTTAACTAAGTGGCAAAAGGTGCAGAATCACTTTACATCATCCTCATCCCATCGTTCTCTTGAGGGAGGGTGGGGGGATGCAAAATGAATAGGAGGGGGGGGGGGATATGAATCGCATTCCGGAATCGTTGATTAAGACGGACTCGGGGATGGTTCAAAATTATGATAATTTTCTGTATATTGTTCCTCCGGAGGTGCGAGTCTTTATTAGGGGAAGAAAAGCGAACATGGATGCATTTGGCTTGGCCTTTGAATAGGTCCCTAAATGGTTCTAAGAGAGGAGTCAGTAGTAATAAGGAGCCGGACGACTCTTATCCGCAGACGCATAACCGCCACCTAAAGCTTATGATAATTACTCGGCTTCAAGGAGGAGATAAAGGAAGCGCAAATTGTAACAGGATGGCAGGAGGGTGGGGGGAGTGGAAATAATTAATGGAAAGGAACTTGGTCGATTGTCTTCTGCGCTATGGCTGCCTGCTAATGATTTCCATTCTCGCCTCGAGGTGTAATTCCCCAGAAACTGCTGTATCTCCTTTCGTTGAACGCCAGACTTCACTTTCAGCTGTTCGTTGGACTTATGAGAGCTAGGGTCGGGTTCGATATCTATTTCCATATCGCTGGATCGATACTGAATAAAATATCGAATCTAGCATGATCGCAAATACATAACAATATTGCGAAATTGGCACATTAGTTTAGTTGATTTTTTAAAGCATTTCTTTCGATGTTTGCAATATTCGTAGATCGAAACATTGCTCTTTGCCTGTCTTTTGCGACTGGGGCGACACTTCAGGCGGCATGGTGGTCGCACAGGTTTGATCAACAGCTTTTTGTCACATTTTATTTTTTACGCTGTTGGAGTGGTGGTTTCCCATCGTGCCTAAATGCAGTCGATTAGTTAGAAAAATGGTGTCCATTTCCCCTGACATGCAGAGTAAACAGAGGGCCATTACGCAGGTTGACTGCCGGACAATTCTTGTTTCAGAGCGTATCGCAGCAGCAACACTGGAGGGTCCTCTTTTTTTTTGAAACATTTCACACCACACTTGGTCCTGAAGGGAGGCGTCAGTTTAGTATGCCACCGTGCTTTACGAGCTTCAACCCTACCCTCCCTCCCATACTCTACCAGTATTGAAATTAAAAGCCGCCATTTCGTGGACAAACACGGTCTCTGTTAAACAAAGTGGAAAATACGATATCGAGGCAAGGGAGGAATAATTTGTCATAATTGATGCTGCACTATAGAGCACTGCAAACAAAGTAATGGGAGGTTGGCCGCCTGTACGCACATGCCGATATATCATATAAATTGAAATGGGAGCTAGTTAGGAAAATGCTGCACACTCTTTTTTTTTAGTTGTTAAATCCTGCGCGTGTTTATACAAACCCGTCGGATCGGTACGCCTTACTGCAGAAATTGGCGAAACTAAATTAGCCCGGTTTGGGAGGGCACGTGTCCCATTTAAATATAAATTAGTTGAGGTGCTATGGGAGTGATGATGGTGATTACAGAAGTACCGGGCCCAAGCAGCTGTGTAAACATTAGAGAAGTGTTGTGGATGAGCATGAAACACTGCATTTTTGCTTAATAGTTAATTGCTAACTAGGGCTAAACGACTCGAGCGACATTCCGTGATAAATCGAGTTCTGAAACGTTTTGATTATTTTATTGCGACCTGTGCAATTTTTAATATCACATCAGAAAATCCCCCTCCTTATTGCAGTAGTGATTTACCCTCTCGGACATCTGCAAAAAATTAGCGACTCTCGTGCAGACCCTGCGACACAGTTTGTCACGGTCAACATTGACCGTCCTTCCGGCTATGAATTCGGCATTAATTACGCACAGAAGCATCGCACGCTCAGTGCTTTTCCAGTCCACTGCGACAACTATCCCCCCGCCCAAAAAAAAATCCGGTTGCATAACTTGCTCCCAAAATTTTAACACCAACCCCGGTTCCTAATTGGAAATGGGTCATTATGCGCAAGGACTGTTTACACCCAGAATGGAAACTTGATGGATTTGCGACCGTTTTTCCGACTCCCATAACAGCTCGTGTAACCGCTTTTTTTTCTTTTAAATTAATAATGTTGACGAGCTAGCTTGGATGACCACGATCGGATAGAACCGAGAGACATCCGCGGATTTACACGCTTCGATTCACCTTAAACTGCAACCGGGCCCACCTCTTAACGCCCGGATTACCATAACGTCGGAAAGCTCTGGGGTCCATCGGACCATAAAGACTAGAGAGAAGCGTCTGATACAGGTTTGGAAAGTGTGAAAATGTTGGCAGGTGCGGCTAAGCGCCTTTTGACGCCCCTCTAGAGGCTCGTCATTTTATTGTCCCTTTGCCAGTTTATTTGGGGCTCTCCGGAGACAGCTCTCGGCTACACCTGCCAGCCAGACTAATATTTTTCGAGCTTTTGTTTTCCGGTATTCGGCCCTCCCCACCCACCCATCCCAAAGCTTCTCTCCTTATTTTTAGGGGCTTCCGCATAGCGGTAAATGCGAGTCTCAATGGTCTTCGGAAGCCCGAAAAGAGAAGATGTAACCTGCAGCCTCCTTCTGGTTTTTTTTTTCTTCTTCCTGGCCTTGGTTATATGACAGGAACTGATGCAGTAAATGCTATAAGGACTCCAGCTATGGCATCAACTGCTGGAGACTTTTCGCTTCGTTTTTTTGTTGCGGTTCAGAACCAACTCGTGAAATGCAGGCCCAAATTAATATAGGTTCTAAGGGAGGAAATCGGTGTGATAAGATGCAAGAGTGTTAACGCATTGCAAAAAAAGAGTGCCAAATGGGAACGTCATGTTAAAATGATTATGTGCATGGGTAAGCTCGGATAAGTGCTAACTGAAGTTAAAATCTCCGTTGATGATTGATTCGATTGGATTGAAATTCCGAGCTAATGTGAATGAATCATCCAGTCTGACAGATTGAAAAGCAGATTTTTCAGCATTTGACAATCAGGCATCGACGCGGGGAAAAAAATAACCTATCCATGTTTGATCCGGAGTAAAAAATATAAATTGTATTTATTGCCCATCCAAGCTGCATCAAACCGGTTCTAAACTAGCCTGTCCAGTGTGAAACGGAGCAAATTATACCTGTATGTCCAGGTAAATTTCCGCTTAACTGGAGGGGGATGCACCAATTACTTTTAGTGCTAGTCATTACCAAGACAGTTCACTAGCAAATGAAGCGGTGCTTTTCAAAGCGACCTTTTTTGCTGGATGTTTTACTGTGATTTACTAATGAACCGTTTCTTATAACTACGGTAATTGTGTGATATACGCTGCATAGATTTTTAAAAACCATCTCAAATAGAGTAACCCCCCCCCCCCAAATATTCAGTTTTGTTCCACAAAACCAGGGACAACCGACGCTGCACCATATCGATTGCATGCCTTTCAAGAATGAAATTCCTTACACGGTTGAGGCCGTCCATTTACACAAAATGACTATTGTTTCCACCAAACCGCAGGCCGATCAAAAACCAAATAATGCAAAAATCCATCTGAAATAAACCTTGCATTGTCAGGCTCGCGTACAGAGAGTTGTCAGTGCACCGAGCGACGTAATCTCTTAACATGTCAGCTTTTCCCCCCCAGAAAAAGTTGCAACGCAGCATATATACTCACACGCACAGTAATGAGTGGCAGCGGTTTAGTAATTCCGACATATGGAATTATCCGCACTATGATGATGAGGCGTGTAATGACTCTATCTTCCCCACATGTAACCAACACACAAGCACAAAAAAATGCCAGCCATATAAAACCAGGTCTACTCGTGATAAATGGATGCTGCTTGGACACAATATCTTGGTCAGTTGTAAAAAGGTCAGACTTCATCCGAGCTTTCAGCCGCAGCTGCTGGACGGGGCACGTTTCATTTGAGAAAAAGTCTCGAGGGGGGGAAAAAATAGTAGCACTTTTCATTCTCCTGGATGTACAGGGTGTGGTTGTAATTCAGACCACATTTTTAGTATATACGCAGGAGATTCTGAAGGCTATGAATTCCTGCGATTGGACAAAAGGGCAACATTTTAGTAATGCGGTATGACTTTAATGGATATTACTGAATAATGTATAAAGAGTTTTGTTAATCCGGATAGTATATTCTGGAATGCGTTTGATGCCGTCTGCTTTGCATTTTGTGGCGCTAATTAGGGCTGACACTTAATTTCTGGCCACCATTTGCACTTAAAAATTATATAGTGGGCCAGGTCACTTTTCCTATTCTTTCTTCCCTTTGTTATGGCATAGCGGAGTTAGGCCTAATGAATTTTACCTACTGCAAATGGGCATTCCCTCACGTATACTGTACATACTCCATGACTCTTGGAGATTACCAGGTTGCAGGATCCCTGTACATGTGTAAGCCAATGATAAATGAGAGGTAATCCGCCTCATAATACAGGGGCCTAGAAACGAAAGCATCCTAAACCTGTACCAACATCCGAGCGAAATCATGTTGACCTTGCATTGTTGTCATTTGGCGGACGTAGTTCACCTCCCAGGAATGCAGGAGCACTGTCCTCTTGCATGGTGGAAAATATACGCCAGAGTTAGACGAGGCAGCAGACTATAGAGATCTGGAGCGTCAAAGCAATTAGCTGAGCCAGGCCTGTAAATCATCGGGAGAAACACGATTCGGAAAGGACCACCGCCCACTTGCCTAATTTCGAGCCCCGCGTTGTCTCCATCTGATTGCGGCAGAAATTCCCGGAAAAGCTATCCCCCAACGTGTGCTAGGAATTCGCTCCGTGTCCGCAGCACTTGCAGCCTGGGCTTCTATCGCCTGCGACTAATTGTTGCTGGCTCAACACTCATCAGGCTACACACTCATGATACAATCTCCAAGCCTAGCTCAAATTACGTCCGTTGCACTTAATAAAAGTAGATCGCGTCACTCTGGAATCTCAACAACTTAGCATCAGCTTTTTTAACAAATGTTGAGTGTACAGTACATTTTAGTGCAACTGCCGTACAGTTGGCAGTTGATAAATGACAACTTAGCTGTCATTTCCTGCCTGAAACTTCCTTCCGATTGGACCTGTGTGGGTGGTGGGGTGGATGGTAATCCCTGGCTAAGGTTTGGTCCCAACGTTTTGTGATGTGTTGCAGAGCCCGACGCCTCCCCAGTACGTGTTCTGGTACCATAACGAGCGGATGATCAACTACGACACGGCTCGAGGAGGAATCAGCGTTCAGACGGAGCCAGGACCCAAGACACACAGCAGACTCACAATCAACGACGTCCGATACTCCGATTCGGGCAATTACAGCTGCAGGGCATCCAACACCGAACCTGCCACCATCCACGTCTTCGTCTCCGAAGGTAAGCCACCACGCGTTTATATCCCTTCAGAAGTAACAGTCAAATGTCAAACATTGCACAAGGGAATTTATTCTGTACGTGCATCAGTATGACGCGCAATATTTATGCGGGTGTAAACAGCATTTTGCAATCAATCTGCAGAGTGACAGAGCCCTCCCATCCGTCACTGATTACGAAAGGCCATTAAATGTGAGCTTACAGTACGTACCACCTGTTACGTGACAGTGTCCCTT
The DNA here is from genome assembly GCA_000934665.2 of Catajapyx aquilonaris. Taxonomy (NCBI): domain Eukaryota; kingdom Metazoa; phylum Arthropoda; class Diplura; order Dicellurata; family Japygidae; genus Catajapyx; species Catajapyx aquilonaris. Next base: position 33,497 of record KZ538226.1, on the reverse strand, counting down.
GTCATGCAATTTGTGACACTCTTCGGATAACAAACCAGATAAGCAAGAAGATTCAAAAAAAGGTGTTTCACGCGACACATTTTTGACAGGCTTTTCATGAAACAGGTAAGCTTGTAAGGGTCCAGAAATTTTTGGGAGCAACTTCTGAAATGTCATGTGTGGGTGGAGAATGTTAGGGTTGGTTTTTTGGGGGGGTGTGTATGGGGATGGGTTGAGAGAGGGGGCAAACGAGATAAATATGCGGTTGGGCTCGCTTGTGACAAGTGCAGCGGTGGCACATCCGTCACGCCGGGATAATGCGGCCGTGTGAAGCCCAAGGCCCCCATTTGCCCACCACGTTAAGCCCCGGGCATTTGTCCGTATTATCTCCACACACATATTGCTCATGGCCGGTTTGCTGGGGGTTTTCTAGCCGGACTCTCTCCAACACTGCTCTCTATCTCCTCCAACCGGACCACACAATGTGTGCTTACGTGTTATTTCCTTACGTCGCTTCTAGTGGACCTGATCCGACCTGACCGGTCATGTCAGCATTTTTAAAAGCAAAAATTTGCCACGAACTTTAAATTTTCGCCCGGTACATTAATCCCCATGCCTATGATACCCGTGATTATACGCAAATGATAGGCTTGTTCAAATCTCCTTTTCCGTTAGCCTCAAAATCCCGAACAAATTCTAGGCGGATTTTTGATCTGAATAAACCGCGTGCTGCGCAGCCAGGAAGCTCAGTTTGTTTCAGACCCTCGGCTCTTATTGCCACGGACTCTTTTCACTCGGGAATCATGCCTGCCCCCCCTTATGACAATAAGCTGGATTTATCCTCTGAAATAATCACACAATTTGAAAGAATAATTAGGCATATGGGACGTTAGAGCCGCCGTACATCCTCTGCAGATGTTACCACATCCTGGTCTGATGTAGTCGGGCAAAAAGCGCAATTTTGTGATGCATATATGCGTTTATATGTACTGCAGATTTCACACATTGCATGTGGACCGAAATGTCAGGATTTTTCATTATGTGCATAAGCTCTCAAAAATGTTTAGCAACGACAGCTAAGTGCAGAAGGCTCCAAGGTACTTACCAAAATTAATAGCAGAGTCAGAGGCGAGTAGTTGTTCCGTCATGATCACGAGTGCGATCAATTCAAGCTATTTACACGTGCCTTTCAAATTCAATAGTTTAATTTAATATAAATGCCACAGTGTAGAAATTAATTATTTGCAGGATCTGTAAAATTAAAGATCATATTCCAAGTGGCGCGTAAAAAGTGAACCTAACAGATAAATTAGTGCACCAGGTCTCATAAGTTCTCGATTAGGACTTGGAATGATGGGAAAGGTTAATATTTTTGACAAAAAAAACTACTGCAATTGAAAAATAAATGTGCAAAATGTGTACAATAATGCCAGATATAACCATAGGCCTACATGAGGTTCAATTACCGGTGGTATTTTTTTCTATATGACGTTATAGTAGACCTACTAGCCTACTGTTCTGTATATTGTAAGACATAAGCACAATACAAAACGATTTTACCCATAAATGTGTAAATGAGTAATACTATTTTACCCTGTCTAGAAAGACAAGAGACCGATTGGTTCATCTCATTCTGATAGCATAGTGCACCAATTAATTTGTCATAATCGGTTCTCAGGTGTATCCATGATCATTATACGTGCAATAATTATCGCATTTAAGATAGGAATCGCTAAAACTGGATTCGTCTGAACTTGCGTTTGGCCATAATTGCAAAGTAGAGCGCAGATGAAGTAGTTTGCTGGAGGAACTTACGCCTACCAAGACGGATAAGTAAGCGAAATTGGTTTAGGAAGGAAACTCAAAGGGGAACCGACCGCTACATTAACGCCAGGTGAATACATACGACGCACCGTTTCTGTGTTTCTAGAGCTACGAAAGTACCGAGCTGTAATTTTTCCCCCCTAGAACGGTGCAAGCTGGGGCAATTTACGACTATGCATATTGGCGCTAAATCCTCGTTAATTAATGCTTCACCAGTTGTGATTCACTGCTTGCAATTTCAAAGCAGTTCCGCCCCGTGCTCTCAATACAGTGAGCAAATGTGTTGTTCACTCCAGCAACCAGAAGCATAGAAGTTTGTGAATCATTACAAACTTCCCCATGTATAGGCTGCAATGGAGAAAGAGTGTGTAGAAGCATATTATTAACTACTGTAGAACCGAGCACAAATGCATGGGAGGTCGGATCTTTAGGAAAACCTTAGGACACGAAAGGCAAATCTGGTTCTCACTTGATATTCATGTGAAGTAGTTCAACCGAAGCATCCAATCGTGGAGTCGCCTCAATTTCCCGTGATACTTGTGTGGTTTGAATTTTCAACCACCGCAAAGCTAACACACTCTCTCTCTCGCAAAAATTTTCAGCATTACCTCACACTTTCCGTGGTCGAATTATCTCACCCCAACTTGACCAAAAATTAGTTTACTCTTGTGAATGCTAAAAAAAAATTTTTGAGGGGCAGATGGCAACTTCCTGATTCAATTTTGAGAGTATTCATTGCACACCTCGTTTGTCGATTGCACACAAATGTGTGTGTCCTCTCCTGGAGTCTGACTATAGGGTTGTGCTTTTTTGAAAGAGTGACCCAACAACCTTTGTTCTGGCGAACGGCCTTCGCAGCGGAGGCAAATGGGCCTGAAATTGCCTCTTTGTCCCGGCCTGATATCAAGGTAATCTTTTTAGGTCATGGTTGTGTAAAGTGAGCAAATATCCGGCACAATAAAAGTGGTCCATAATGAAACGTTTTCGCGGTTATATGACTTCTCCCTGAGCGGACGATGCTGAAAATTAGTTGCCAGTTTTTGCAATTTTTTTTTTAAAAATGATCAGGAGTTAGTCATCCAGTTTCTGATTTCAGAGGCAAGATGAGACACCCCAGTAGAGTTTAGTCACAATTCGAGTTACAACAGTTGATAATAATGACTCCCCGTTTGGTTCACCGCATTTGCACAGTACATTCCTCCTTTCCAGGAGACAAGACGGCGGCCATTCAACGTCAGGACGCTTCTAGAGCCTCGTCCACTGTGCTTCTTCCACTTCTGCTGGCTCCGTACATTTCATCCCTGTGGATCATGAGATGACACTGAGGGGTAAGGCCTCTCAAAACCATCGTCGCATTAGACACTCTGCGACACTGCAAATCCCCTAGAAATATGTGGGATAATCCATCACTTAGTCGCACAGACAAATCATAATCATGTTGACTTATACCACAACCTTCCCAAAAAAAAAATATCCGGAATTTTTGGAGCCGAGAGTGATATTAACCCTCGCTGTAATCCTGGGCTGCATGTTTGCGGAGGCGGAATCCGGCGGTAGAAATTAATGAGACCTAGTGGCGTAATCCCCTCATTCTTTTGACGCGATTAAGCCCCCCAACCCGGATGAGGAAACCAGATCTAATCCTGCTGGATGCTGCTTGCTCTAGTATTTCTTCATGGCGGTACATCTCCCAGTTTTTGCTTCAATTTTCCTCCTGGAGTTTTTTTTATGGTGACGGCTTCAGAGTCTGTTGGTCTCTCCTATTGATTCCCAACGAGTGCCTGGCAGTCAAGAATGTGTTCTGGGCGTAGGACACGGTTTAAATGGGGAGACTCGTGGGCTCTTGACGAAGATGGATAGGTTCAGGCCACCAGACGTACAGACCATCACCATTCCTTCTGCCCTTTTTTTTGCCTCTTAAACTTTTCCGAGGCAGGTGAGTGGCACCTGTAGCCTTCAACGTGTGCACATCAGTTGTGACAAGTACTGCGCGTGCAGAGCTACTGTCATTTGCCAAACATGGTTCCACAATTATCTGCATTTTGTTGCTGATAAAATTGCGGCAAAGAGAAGTTTATCCTGACTGTTCAGGGCTACCCAATTTGCTCAACTGTGCGACGGAAAGTCTACATGCCAGGATATCCGATGAACGGAACTCCGGAACTCAATAGAAAAAAATACCTCAAAAATACTTGTGACATATGATGAGACCCGCCTAAAAACTATCTAGCCAAACTCTTCTCTGTAGCCGTGACCTTTCCCAGATTGTTCGAGCGGCACAAGAGATAAGAGACTACTGAAACACGGCATTAATTGCGTTCCTAATGCATTTAAATCACAGACCCTACCTAAGTGATGCAGATTGGAATGTCTCTCCTGACACGTCATTTGTCTTCGTCGCAGGAGATGTAATTCAAGACCAACACCGGAGGCCAGAGGTCGACCAAGCGTAGCCGGGCCCTTGCTCTTCTTTTTTGAAAAAAATTATATAAACTTCCTCCTGCCCCTCCGCTCTCCAACACCCCCTCCAAAAAATAAACATTTTTTAAAAAATGGGAAGAGTGCCCTACAACTTGTTGCGTTCAGGTACCATCAGGTAAGTGCACCATTATTTTTTTATTGTGAAAATGTATGACAATTGTTTCTTTCTAGAGGGGGCGGATGGACTGAAAAAACTCAGAAATTAGGAGGGCAAGGGCTCGGCAGGACTGCTTGGGTGCAGAAGATTCGCCTAAAATATTCCCCCCCCCNCCCCCCCCCCCCCCCCAACCAAACCTCTCCCTTATCCTTCCTATCCGCCTTTCAAACTTTGGACCATGCTTTGGGACGGAAAAGTGATTGCGTGACCTGCCATACTATCGGTAAGTTTCACATAAACTGGTGGATTTTAATGGTACCTTGAAATCGTTTAAAAAAAAATATGGTCAGCCATGTTCGGACAATCTGTCATGAATCTCTGCTGTTGTGACACACTGATCCCCAACCTATTTTGCAAGGCCGATAAAGACGCAGGTTTCTGTCAGAAAAAAATATCCTTCTCCCATCTCCTCCTCTTGTAAAATGAAAAGCGGCAGGTAAGGCACTTTAAACCTGGGCCACAATTTCCGGGCGTCCTCCCCAAAAAACCGTGTCTCCTTTCGAAGAAGGGAAAGGTGTTGCGAAAGTTGCGGGCTCGTCTCTTTTATTACCACGAGCCTGCCGCGCAGCCTCCTATAAGCCCAGCAATTTAACACAGGCTTTGGAGCGCAATCTCACCTTCCTCCGACTGAGGTGTGGGTAGGTCCTGGGGGTAGATGCGAATAAGTCTTATGAAAGTGAGAAGGGTATGTGTATACAGGATGTTTCATCATGTTTGGAACGAAGGCTAGAAATGAAAATTTTGAAAATTCCAACTGAAGCACTCAAAAAAGTTCGCAGTTTCTATTTTTTTTAAATCAAACATGCTAGCAACTATACACAGAAAATCCTGGCTTGTTTGTGGGACACCCTGTGCTCCACATTTAAAAAACCGGTTGATATGTCACGGTCTCGTGGGTTGCAGACAAAGCTGGGAGCTGGGAGATTAAGGCCTTTTGTTGCCTGGGACCAAAGTTAGGAGGAAACAGGTTGCGTCGCCAGATGCAGCTCAAGGAAAACCTTGTTTGCATACTTTTGGGTAGAAATGTGCGCTTCACGGTCGGAGCTTAACAATCGCAATTGTTGCTGAGAGAGGATGTTTATTTCAACATTTTAATAAAAACTTATTTAACGCTTATTGCACTGAAGTAAGCAAAACTTATCTAATGGTTGGACTTGAGGATGCAACTAACGCCATATGTAAATGAGAACCAATCAGAGCTGTCTACAATAACATGTAAACAGCCAGTGTCATGTTGCGTTACAGCGGTAGTTAAATTCTACAAACATTGCAAAACATGCTCACTTTTTTTTGATACTTAATGCACCAAAACAATGCCATCCTTTGGGACGGTGCTAAATGGAGCGAAATTTACAACCGGCGCCGCATTACGAGAGTTGAATTGCGCTACTTAATCGTCGGAAATTCACGGCCGACAATCTCCTGGCCATTAGCAAAATCAATCGATATGGAAATCAAGCTTGGCCCCCTCGGAACATATTATTATATAAATAAAATATCTGGAGTTGCAATCAGTGTAGGCTATACGTTTAAAGCAGGATCAGTTTCAGGGGATATGGCATCAGACGGTTTATAAAGCGGTGGGAAAAGTCGCAGGTGCTTGCTTCTCTCTTTTAAAAAAGCGTTTTTGTATGGAGCGAGTGGCAAAGTAGCAGCCATTAGACCCAGGTTTCATGATGAGCCTTCTGAACAAACCCCTTTTTTTGCTGTCCTAATTAGCAATGAGGACCGCAAATAGTAACTAAAAACCTATCATAGCATATGTGTTATCAGAAGTTAGAACCAGCACTACAGGTACTATAACATGCAAAAAGATTGTCGCACTGTATCCGTGTGGTGTTCGCTTTTTGTTTACCCTCCTGCCGCCAGAGGCGTTGCCGTAGATTCTACGGCAACGCCTCTGGCGGCAGGAGGGTAAACAAAAAGTCGCGTACACCACACGGATACAGTGCGACAATATTTTTGCGTGCTATAGTACACTTCCACTTGGGTACTTTTTATCCTTACATGATGCAACCCAAATTACATGGGGATATTTTTGTAATGTTGCTAGATCGTGCCAGAAGTTGCCAGATTCATAATGGGTGAGTTATCATCTATGAAAGTGAACTCTTTGCTTCAACCTATCCCCCCTCCAAATAGAGGCCATGTTTTCTGGCTTCCAAAAATTTTTGCCAGCGGAGATGAAGCGAGTCGATTATATGACCCAAAACACATAGCGTGTCCGCTGTTCCACCCTCTCTCTTTTTTTAGTGGGCCTACAAAAAAAAAAAAAAAACTGGCCTAGGTCCCCAGCGAGTTGGCTATCTCATGTTTCACGTGGTTATGATCTGGAATTTCATTACCTTCTCTCTAAAGCTAGGGAGGGGGGAGAGAGAAAAAAAATGGTGAGCACACGCAAATGACGCGCGTACGTGACGCACTTAGTTACATACACTCGAGTCTCATCTCTCGAGGGAGGAATTATCTAGAATTGTCTTCAGATGATAACGATAATGAAGGGCTGTAAAAAGTCAAATTGGGCGAATGAAAAAAAAAAAGCGGGAGAGATTGCTTTATGACCTCTCTTGATAGTATAAAAAAAAGTCCCGTGATGCAATAAATCGGAAGGGGGTTTATAAGAGGAATATGTTCACGTGAGAAGGCGAATCCGTCACGAGAGGAGCTAAGATTATACCTCCTCGGCATGTTATTCTGATTTATGGCCTCAAATTTGACTGCGAAATGTTTTTCCTTCTATCCAAGCTCGTAAGTCCGAGTCGATTCCAGGCATCAATCTTGTGTGCCACTTTTTTCTCTTTTTTTGTTGCAACCGCCAAGATTTCTTTATATTCCTTTATTGGGTTAGGTAAAGGCACAAAATCGGTCGGGTTGGGTCAAGATTACGAGCAGTTTTGATCGAAAGGGCTATAAATAACGTACGTACTTTATCCAGATGTTCAGACGAATTTATAGAAACCAGATTGGAAAAAAAATCACGTGAGCGTGATTCGAGTATACTTTCATATCATATAGGCTATATATTCGGTGTTAATTTCTTATAGTAAAAGTCATGTACAGGCCTTACAAACAACTGTACCAGATTGTGAATCGCGATTTCGTGACGGCCAATTAAAAAAGAAGGTCGCGCGTGCAAAAAATAATAATAATAATAATAATTCTGCACGCGCTTCTGCAAAATTTTTGCGGATAGAAATGCGGAGTTAGTATAATTAAGTCGTGCCAATTTAATCTTCCACAACTCCAGCTCCGGAAACTCAATTTGCAACCTAATTTTCCCTGTTTTAGAGAGGTGTCGAGGTCGAAATGGAAGCCAGATTTTGGTGAGAACCGCGTGACTCGCTCAATTAATAAGTAACCTTTTCATTATATTTGGAGCGATATATTTTTTTTTTTTGCAAATTTTTCTCCCTCCCCCCCCCCCCAGTAAATTTCGCAAGGTTTGAAATTAATCATGGGGCCCGCAAGCAGCATTAATTTTGCATAACAATCGAGCAACCTCGGAAATTCCCAAGTGCATTTTCTCTCCTATAATATTGCTATATGTATGGCGCGCAATAATTGAGATTTCTCCTCTCCCCAATCTTTCCCTCAGGATGTTTGTGAAGATGGATTTTTCTATCGGAAAAGACATGAGCAAAGTTTTAGTCTCTTAATGAAAAAGGCAATTTCCAGAGGGTTTTTTTTTTGTTTGTGTGTGTGTGGAACGGATATAGGAGAGATTCTTTTCAACGGTGTACCATCAAAAGGGGCGTTTTAATTCCCGTTTCCCACAAGCGTTATCGAGTTTTGTCTGGCAAAAAAAAGAAGTCGTTTTCTCTTCTTTTTTAATATTCTACTGATCTGATCGCACATAAGCACTTTTAAGTCCCAGTCCAACTTGCCTTTTTTTGGCTAACAAAAATTCCATTGGCGCACGGAATAATGAAAACCGGATATTTATTTCCAGCTGGCAGGTGAAACATTTTGAGACTGCTGTTGTTGGATAAAGAGAGTCGTTAACACCAGCTTTTCAGGCCCATTTCAGCAACACTTCAGAGGGGAATTCCAGATAAAAAGTCGTGTCAATAAAAAAAACTTGGCAGTGTAAAAACACACAGTAGTTGTAACGCTTTGCCGCACTCTACTTTGGGATCACGGCTAACTATGTACTTTTACTTTCTTTGCAGGCCTGGCAGCCTGTGGATGTCATTTCCTCTCCATTTTCACCTTGCTGTTTTATGGAAATTGGGTTGGAAAAAAATATATATAGAGAGAGAGGGAGTACTCTTTATGTTTGCTGGCTGCTTCGTTAGCTTCGTTGCATACTGATAAGTATGTCTTCCCAAGTTATTAGTGCGTGTGCATTCAGAGCATCATTTCCTGAGCCTAATCTAAAGGATCGGTTGTGTGAAACTTCGCAACATGGGTAAGTCTGGCAGAAGTTAACCAATTTACAGCTCCAGTCAGGTTCAAAAAAGGAAAAAGTTTGAGCCTTTTTGTAGTTAGCGGGAGAAAAGTTTTTAAAACTTTCGTTGATTAGCTCATAATGAGGTTCATATTGCTGTAACCTCACATTAGATTGGTGAAAAGTTGAGGCGCAGACTTTTGGTATCAAGACGCCAACAGTAATGTGTTGCTATGTGGATTTTAATGTTGCTTCATATGGTCACACAAATGGGAACTTCTCCCATACTTTTCATGATCTCCTTTGCTCAAGAATCGCAAACTACTTCAGACTTGTATGTCAACAGATATAATTTAGCAGCATATTTCATGTTCCTGCGTCTCTTTCTGTGTGAAAAATCTGTCTAACAACAAAGATGAATCAAGGCTCATGAAATTTTACACAAATAAACTTCCACATTTTATTAGACAAAATGTTATTAATGAGCCTTTACTTCTAAATGTGACTGCTACGCCTGCAACAATCTTTCACACTGTAAGTGCATTTCAGTGTTGTAGAGAATGCCGTACGCACTTATTTCAGGCTTCCACAGGGGGTCGACTGTATTTCCACTCACAGTTGTTGTGATGCATAAAGACTAACTTGTAAGTGAGCCACACAAGTTACGGCAAAGAAGTTGAGTAATGCACAGTTGATTGACACAACAACGGACAGCTTACTTCTCTCTCCTTCTAAATCCAATGTTGCATTTGATTTTATAAATGTGTTAAATAATGCTAAATTCTAAATGTAGTTAAAATGTTTTACGAGTATAAGAAGCCAGTTTTCCGCTCAAGTTAATTTGTTGCGAAATAATGACCATTAATTGTTTTGCTCGATGCAAAATAATACCATTTTCTATGCCATAAAGCATAATGAAGCAGCCAAGTACAGCACAGCAAAAAAATGGAAGTAAATCCCACCGCATTTCCTCTCCTGTTCCTCTTCTGCCCATCCCAATCTTCCTGATCCCAATCTCAAGTGAAAGTCGAATTATTTCTGGCGAAAGGAGTGTGCCTGACGGGGAAGTCGCCTCTCCCAGAATGAACTCCTCAAATTTTGTACATATTTTTGCAATATTTTTTATCCGTCCCTTTTTGTGTACAGTTTGTTATCATGCTCATAGGGTCTAAATAAAAAAAGAATTTAACTCTCAGCCGGATTTATCGATATACTGTATAATATATTACCCACCAATTTTTTCATACATGATGCCACTACCAAAAAAATATATTGGAATAAAATACATGATTCTTCAGCTTTCTTCTGCACTCCCGAACTTCTCCTCTGCACTCTGTTGATGTTGCTGCTGCCGAAACAGGTTCCAGTAAAGTCCCTTTTTCTTCTTCAACTCCTCGTGTGTCCCTTGCTGAAAATATGCGCAATTTTTTATGCAGTTGTACAGGAAGAACAGAGAGACGAACGAGATAAATGCGCATGATGTTTGTGACCAATTTCCGTCAGCTTGCATGCTAAGCCGACACAAATGCGTTTCTTTCTTAGTGATTTTACCACCTGTTTCCCATGCTTCAGGGTCAGGTAAAAATTCTTACCATAGGAAACAGATTCGAGAGTTTTACCCACTGTATTACCTCAACTATTGTTCCTTTGTGTAATACTGCGATGTTGTCTGCATGCTCTACTGTGCTGAGTCTATGCGCAATGACCATCACTGTCCTTCCCTTGCTGCACTTCTCTAACGCTTCTTGTACCACATGCTCAGAGGCTGCATCCAGAGCAGACGTGGCCTCATCCAGGATGAGGATTACAGGGTCCTTCAGCAGGGCACGGGCAATGGCTATCCTCTGCTTCTGCCCGCCGGATACCGACTGGCCTCGTTCACCCACAACTGTCTCGTAGCCACGACTGAAGCTGCGAATAAACTCATCTGCGTTGGCCGATTTCGCTGCCTCAATGCATTCATCATCTGTAGCTCCAGGCCGGCCGTATCTAGCATCATAATAAACAAATACATCAACAGCATGTGCCTTGTACTGTCACAGACACTCCATACCTTATATTCTCCATGATTGTTGTGGCAAACAAAATTGGCTCCTGGTTAATATATCCGATGGCCTTGCCTCGAAGCCAAGATGGATCCAGCTCTTGGATTGCGTATCCATCAATGGTGATGCTTCCTGATGGGGCATCGTAAAAGCGCTCCAGTAAAGCAGCTAGGGTCGACTTCCCTGCTCCGGAACTCCCAACAATCGCCACGCTCTTGCCAGGTTTAATCCAGAGACTGAATTTCTTCAGAATCATATTGTTTGGGCGGGTCGGATAGGAGAAGGTCACCTTGTTGAACTTGATTTCACCATGCAGGGAAACTTGTGGAATGATCTTACCCTGATGAGGCTGGATGGTTGGATGCTTGTCCAGAAACTGCGGAACAATAATAAATTATTGCCACTATAAGTCATCTCAAAAGCTTACAGGATCTCACCTCAAACACCCTCCCACCCGCGCTGATCCCTCTCACGAAGTGACCGAAAAGCAGAAACACTTGACCCAAACTTCGCTGGATCATCTGACTGGCCACCAGAAAACTCATCAGCTGTCCAGCATTCACATCCTTGCTGGACACGAGGTGGCCGCCAAAACACAACGTCCCTAGGACGACTCCGTTCAAAAAAAGGTTAGCTCCACCTTGAAACAATCCAATTCCAAATCCAAGTTTTTCAGATATTCGTCTCGACTCTTCTACTTCATCACTGTACATTTTCAGCTCCGCATCTTCCATTGCAAAGGCACGAACTGTCCGCAGGTTGGATATAGCTTCTTCACAAACAGCCGTCGCTCTAGACACTTGCGCTTGAGCTTCACGTGAAAGGTGACGTAACGTTGATCCAAGTACAGTACCAGTCAACAGCACACTGGGCAGTATCACTAACATGGCGCCAGTTAACTGTGGCGAGATAAAATACAGTGCAATAAAGGAGCCTGTGGCTTGCGTTACGCTGCGTAGTCCCTGCGATATCACAGTTTTAAACGCCGACTTGAAGTCTTGAACATCCGCAGTAAGTCGTGTCACAAGATCACCAGTACGATGGAGATCAAAAAACTCTACATCCTGGTTTAGCAAGCTATGGAATAAATCTTGCCGCAACTTAGACGCCATTCGCTCGCCAGCGCAGCTCAAGGTGTAGATGTATCCGAAAGTGAAGACAGACTGTGCCGCATACATCGCAGCCAGTCGCAGCGCAGGTTGTTTCACAGCCTCAAAGAACTCCTCCGGATGTTCAGCTATCACATTCACAATGTCGCCAAGCAGCCTCGGTATCTGAATATTCAAAACGGCAACCACCAGCGCGCAAACAACAGCAGCCAAAAAGTGACCCAAATTCTGCACAACCAACGACCAGAACCGATACCAGTTAAACTTCACATCCGGCGCATCAACCCGTTCAATCCGTGACTGCAACGCCACATCGCACCTAACCCAAAAGTTGTTGCACGTTGACTTCGCTACAGCAAACCCAACAATCCCAGCTCCAATCTTCAGCTTCGGAACTGTCCGCAATTTAATCCCACCCGAATTATTCCATAACGAGCAACATCTGCAAACAAAAAAAAATATTGCATGAGATACAGCATGTTACATAACCACATTATGTTGCAGACAACCACCAGCATCTAACCTGATCCTAAGCACCGTCGCAGGCCTGAGCAGCAATCTTCCAAGCAGAATCATAATTAATAAACAGCCAAAGTCATAAATATATCCCCAAAAAAATTAGACCGAAATATTACGCATGGTCGCCGCCATCTTGCAAACCAGTGTCGCCAACTGGGCCAGTGGAGCCAACAGGCTTGCAACATCCGGCGTGGTCCTTTTTTTTCCCCCTTAACATTTTGGGCTGCAAAAATGTACAGATTGCAACCCATTTGTGACCTTCCCAAGAGGCTGGAGCTGCCCACGGTCATGTACAAGCTCCCTCAGGTTCAAGGGGTGATGGCTGAGGACCTGGAGGGCAACCTGACCCCGGCCGAGGTGAAGCATGTTGTTAAAAAAAGTACAAAAATGAAGTTGATGTAAATGTGTTTGAAATAACTTTTTCAGAAGGAACATTGGGAGAATTATCTGGAAGTGTCTGAACAGCAGGAGAATGTGTTGAGGCAGCTGAAGGATCTGATGGAAAAGGTTAAGGAGTTGACGTCGCGGATCAAGCCACGTGCTGAACAACATCGCGCGACAACCGCACGACAGGTATTTCATCGGTTGTTCAAAAAAAAAGATCAAAGTTACAACCACGAACTTATCCATAGGGAGGAGTTATCCAGGATTTGGTTATCACATGCGATCCGGAGCGTGCACCGTACTCGTTGCATATTTTGATGAATTGGATGAAACAGCTCAATGTGTACGCTTGTACTCACGTTCATTCGTCGCTGCCGCACGACAAAGTCGCCCATGATTTTTTAGCAAAACGAGGTCGCAACGATAGAAGCACATGCCAAGTAGCGCTAACATTGATATGGAAAGCAGGCAAGCCCTTTTAATGCATGTTATACAGAATGAGACCTGATCGATTTTAATTCCAGGCCAACGAGATGTGTCGTTACTAGTAAGTCCCTCAAAGGCTATTGAAGGTGAAGCCAATGTGGCACGATATTTGTCACGTCTCATGTCGGCACCTTACAACTATGAGCTGCAGGATGAAGCAAGTGTGGCGGAAGTCGACATGTGGCTGGATCTGGCCCACTCGTCTCTCATCCATGGAAACCCGAAGCAACAGGCAGCAGCGGTACGGTCCCTTGAGAACCGTCTTGCCAGTGCTGATTGGTTGGCAGGGAAAAATCCGTCCATTGCTGATGCTGTGGTGTGGTCTGCCATGCAACAGTTCCCCCTGAAACGCAATCCGAAAATACAGAGCTGGTTCCTAAGGTGTTCTGCACTCGCATAAAGGTATGTAGAGGTTGCTGATCATGATCGAGAGAAATTTGATTTCCACTAAGGAAAACCTTGTTGCTTCAGGACAGAGTGACCACGGAGAAGTACTCACAGTTGATGCCACGATGAAGTACGTACATCATTTACCATGTGCCCATAGCAACTGGTGTTACTCCAGATGGTCTACAGAAGTACACCGGCCATGATCCTATTTTCGATCAATTTTATAACATGAATCTTTAAGAGACTGGCTGTGCAGTAAAGGTTTGCGAAAAATAATTGGTTGTTATAAATCTTATTATATTGCGGGCATATAAGGGAAATCCACTGTCCAATTTTGACAGTTTTGCGTTATACCGCTAATTTCTAAGTCCATTAAGTCCGAACGATTCATAATGAGTCTGAAAAGCTGGGTTGTCTGTCTTCACTAACATCATGTAAGTAAGTGCAATCTTTGCTACCGATTATCTCGAAACTGTTCTTTAGGACTTTGTGATTTCACTTATATGCCGACAATGCTGTATGTTCAAACCTGTAAAACTTAAAAATTTCTGCATGACCAGCCATGTCGTGGTGAAACTTGTTCTCCCGACAACTTCAACTTCTTAAGGTATGGTATGACACAACAGTAACAAGACCAAGTTCAGTGCATGTGTGGTCGTGATGTAAAGTAGGTTCTATTATTCAAATAGGTCAATATCACTGTCATCACTGTCTATCATCAGGTTGCCACGAGTTTTCTCTTCGAACTGGTTAATATGAGCACATAGTTGGATCTTCGCTGCCTCCGTCTCAATGTATGCCTTCAAGGTGCGAGGAATGCCCAAGGCATCCATCAGACACTCTGTCACCTTCGGTGTGATGGACGATGCTATATACATCTGTCGTGATGCCTCGGTGGACATCTTGTTGTATGAGTCAAAGTGGTCCACCTGGCCGTCAGAGAGGAGGTTCAAAATAGTGGCACCTGCTGACCCAAAAGAACTGTCAGTGTTGCATGTACCCCTTTGAATTTGGCAATGACACCTACCTTTGTAGGGCTGGAAGAAAACATGGGAGATGATGCGTCGGACGCACAGCTGCTGAAGCCCAGAGCTTAAGCATCCGAACATGAGGGCCACTACACAGTTGCGATGTACATTGCTGCTGGTGCCGAGGTGTGGGAACATTGACACTGTCTGAATGAGCCTGAAGATCTCCTTTAAAGTCCCTTGGTCACTGAGGTACCCAGCATCCACTACTGGAGACACTGTGCGGTGAATGACCTTGTCCAGCTGCCACTTGTTGAACCTGCTGCCTGGTCGACGGCACCAGAAGTAAAAATGGCTGAAAGGACTGGAGTCATCCAGCGTAGAAGCCAGCAAGGGAGGCACCACAAAGCGTGACCTTTGCCCCTTGCC
This sequence comes from Catajapyx aquilonaris, assembly GCA_000934665.2. NCBI lineage: Eukaryota > Metazoa > Arthropoda > Diplura > Dicellurata > Japygidae > Catajapyx > Catajapyx aquilonaris. Next base: position 18,339 of record KZ538226.1, on the reverse strand, counting down.
CTTCACATAAGCATGGCCACTGTGACTGCTCGTGGCACCCTTTGAGCACAGGTAGCACGCCAGGTCTGCATGGCCTCTCCACATGGCGTACCACAAAGCTGACCTGTTGTGGTTGTCCAGCATGTGTACATTTGGAACCTGTTGTGATTGTAATGATTTAAATATTTGCATCGTGTAATTTTACGTCACTACTGAAGTGCGTGCAACTTTTGTAAAATGTTGATAGCATTTGCGGTCCACCAATAACACTGACCTCCGGGAATGTCCACATATACTCGAGCAAATGTGTCTGTGGTGTACGATTAAAGCAGACATGCATTAGCATAGTACGCTTCTGATAATCAGTAGTATTCACACTCTCCGAGTTTGTCGAGCAAACCAGCTTGAGTATGTCAATGTCAGCTCCAGGGTGTCCCAATATGTCAATCAAAATGTCATTAGAAAACACTCTGTGGTATGCACTGACGTAATGATCTGCAAGAGTCAGGATACAGAAAGCGAGCGCAAGATTATAAAATTTTGTGTCTAGTTCCGTTTTTACCGAGGAACATGTGTGCAAATTGATGCATTTGCTGCTTGGCTTCGCTCGGTTTCATGTTCTGCTCATCATTTAGTCCAATTACATATGGAAAACTGTCTTCATCGTGGTTGGCGTATCTGGAGACATTCAATGTGGCAACGTAATGAACGCAAGTGTTATATAAATGCCAGAAATGTTTAGTTCTTACCTCTTCGATTCCCTTCTGAAGCGTCCCCACATTTCAAGGTAAGAGTGAACAAACTGGTCCATGTAAGTTTCCACAAATGTCCACGGCTCAGTGTCAGCTCCCTTCTGCAGCAGCATCTTCGCTAATTTCAGATTCATTGGTCTTTTATTCCAGCGCTTTTGAATGTCAAGAACTAGTGAGAGAGGCCTCCCACAGAAAGGGCCTAAAAGAAAGAAGTCAGAAATATTATAAACTACTATTGCATTATTTTACGCATTGCACATTTGCAATCTTTTGGATTGATGAGTATGATTATATTTACTGCAAATATACTTGTTCGTATGTGAATTACAAACCTTGATTGAGTATGTCTGCTCCATGTTCGGCTTCATTTACTATTCTCGTAGCTTCGTTCCACAATCCGTAGTTTATTGCATTTGTCAGTGGTGTGTTTAGGTTCCTTGGTCGATGGTCTTCCATATTGCCACATTAAACTACAGTGACAGACATCCCTTGAAGAAAATGTAAAATTATTGATTGAGCTGGGCTCGAAGTAATTTATGTTGAGTACGACTACTTATGAAAGAGTCTAACATGTTTAATGTTAATCCATATCACAATCCCAAAAAGGAACATTAATAGTAAACTTACAGTGAATTATCAGCGACAAAATTAAATTTCTGTTACTTCTGTTCCATGAAAAAAGGCAACAGTTTCCATAGAAATTGTCATTGAAGTGTCATTATTGCACCTAACGTAAACGATACATTTGAGGAATATTTGCAATTTTCCCCAGGGAATTCAATAGAGGCTTCTGATGAAATGTGTAGCGCATATTGAAGACGTCACTTGCCAAAGGGCCCAACTCCCAAAATTTCTAAAAACCGTTTTATTCTGGATTTATTGGAGTTGGGCCTCACAGCCCTGGTGAAGCTGAAAGGCCATCGCATGACAACAGTTCCGAGCATTGTTGTGCTGTTTCCATAGAAGCACCTTGGCCTTGTAGGATGTCGATGGGCTGTATATTGTGCTTGAAGAAGTTCTGGCCTTCACTTGAGATTTGCAGCCCACCTTGTGGACATGTCTACCACTACGACTGTGTTTCGCAGTGGGTGAAAAGGTTTCTCTCATTGATCTCGCAATCATGGCATAAGTGTGTCCGACTGTTGTTTGTTCTTGCCGTAGAACAACTTCCGAGTGTTATGGAGCCAGTATAACATTTTAATTAGTTTTGTTTCCAGCTATCCTAACTGTCCCCTGTGCAGAAGGCCTCTTGAGAAGTGTGACCTGATCAGGTTGCACTTGGCACAAGTGACTGACGATGTAGAAATGCCAGAAAATGTGATGACGGCAGAGCTGATCCACAATTTAACACTTCAGCTGCACAAGTCCAATTACAAGAGGAAGAAACTATGGGAGCAGTGCTGGAGAATCAAAGCTGATGGAAACCTGTGGAGGCAGCTGTCTCTCGGGTGGGAGAAAGCTGCAGACAGCATAGACTGGGTGGTGATTGACAGAGATGACTCACCACCACTGAAGAAGGTACGTTACAGTGAATGTTGTCTGTTTCCTACTATGGTGAAACGGGCTTTGCTTTATTGGTAGGTCCGAAAGTGCAGGAAGTAAGAAGAAAGTCGTGTACCACTACAGTAACTACTGCGCCAGGAGGAGAGGCACAGGAAAGATCGGTCACCCTTTTGCTTTTATTGTCATGCAATATTAAAACTGGCATTCTGAAGTACAGCATTTCTACTGTGTGAATATCTGGGCTATATGGTTTAATATGCCTTGAACTAATTCTACAGTAATTCATAATAATTGTAATAGTCGCAATTGACATTCTGGGCGATATCACAGAAACGCATCAATTCATACTTGATAGTTGTGTTAAATTCTTCTTCAAGTTGAAGGAGATGATCCATGGTAGAGATTTTTCTATTTATTGAGGGAAGATGCATTTTCGTAACTTTAAAAAAAATATTTAGCAGCGACATGTAAATCCTGCAGGATGACATTGAAAATTTATCAAGGTTGTTGTGTGACATTTGCCAACTGCTGATGTTGAAGGCCAGCAGTGTGGGCTTTGGAGGGTTCAATATGCCACATCAATAACACTCCTTATCAGGCCCTTATCAGGCCCAGGTAGAGCATAGAAACTGGAAACCACTCTAATTAAGTATTGCGGCAAACTGTGTGATATTGACCTTATTAGTAATGTATCATACGTGGAAAGGAGATAATGCAGTGCAATTGCCCAGTACATCCTGTGGTTACTCTGGTAATGACGTCGTACAATACGTAGCATACAGCTCATATCCTCAGACACTCTAGTAGCCTTTACCAGGAATGACGTTGAAGATTCAGCCTCTGCAGACTAACGAGTAGCAGTTGGACCCTAGTGAAACCCATTCGGTTGTGTTTGACGCGTGTAAGACCATTTCCACACGTTTGTTCAATCACATTAACCACAAACCACTAATTACAGTGTGTTGGCCAAGAGAGAGGACTCTTGACTTCCATTTGCATACGTGACTATTGGTTATTCTGTATAGGAAGGAACAATGATGGCCATGACTCTCAGAACAGTGTTATTATTATTATTCTTGGGGTTGTCGGGTGATAAAGTCTTGGTGCCTGCACATTTCATTCACTCAAAGAGTGGAATCAATAGGACAACAGAAGAACTCATTTCCAACTTGGTGCGAGGCATCCTGGACGAGAAGTTACCCAAGTGCACACTTTTACTGGCCCATGACTTTGTGTTTGTTCCGAAGGAAATACTAAAGCTGTTAACAACAGCAAGCAATGAGTATCGACAATTGTTGGCTCTCTCTCCACCGAAGATCTTCTCAGTGCCTGATGACGCATCACATCGAGATTATTGGGATTTTCACTCCAAGGTATGGGCTGGTCCTTGTCTGGTGCAGCTGCTCACCACCAGGACATCCGGGCTGGTCAACCGGATGAGCATCTTCGTCTCAACAACAATCCAAATCCGAGAAGGAGAAGACCATGTCATCATCTGGACAAGGGAAGACCCGGACAAGGCCATTTCACCAAAGGAGGTCAGGACCAACAGCATGCTGGGGATGAGGTGGAAGGTGGCCATCAAGCCTTCTCCTGATGGAGGGTCACTGGAGCTGGCCACCATTTGCTTCTTTTGCGACGAGGGAAAGCACTCTAAGACAACTCTGGGACAGCATCCTGGAATGGGAGTAGGGGACATGTTCCCGGATTTGGCAAGAAACTTTCATGGGAGGCATATAAGAGGCGTCTTCTTGAGAAATATTGATGGAAACGAGGCCATGAACAAGAGGAAGAAGTATGGCAGACTGTCTCTTGATTTCTCCGAAGCGCTAATTCTGTTATACAGTGACAAGTTTAACTTCACTTGGAGCACCTATGAAATGACAATAGTCCCAGAGATGCTGGAAAGGACTCGCCTTAGCAACGGAACGTGGCTGTCACCAATTAAGGATCTGATGACAGACCAAGCATATTTCTGCTTTGCTTCCTTTTACCAAGGTGAAGACATGTCGCATGTTAAATACATGTACCCAAACACCTACCTTCGGTTTAACTTTGTCACCGGATTCCCCAAACCCCTGTGGACATGGAAGACTGTCTTCTGGCCTTACCAGCCGGGGGTCTGGGTCTTGATCGCTTTAGGAACTGCTTTTGCAATCGGAGTCACCTGGAAACTGATCAAAATAGAAGCGTCCTTGTACCCAGTTTCAGGAAATGACATTGGAGACATCGCAGTTCACTCCTGCGCAGGTGCCTTGGTTGAGCAGATGCCCAACGAAGAGTTCCCAAGAGCTCATGCGGCGAGAATCTTTGTTCTGTTTTGGTTTTTCGTGGCCATGATCCTTTCGTGTGGTTACCAAGAAATGGTTTTCGCTTTTGTGGCCGTCCCTAAGAAGGAGAATCTTCCAACCACACTGGAAGAACTCAGCAACTCGCATTTTGAAATGGGCGGTCACATGGAAATGGTTTTCTTGTACAGTATGCTGGCGAAGAAAGTGGAAGGTCACTCTTACTACCACGAGATTGCAAAGAAACTGAAGATGATGAGCAGCTACACTGGATGCATTGAAAAAGCAGCTGACGCAGACTATTTTAGCTGCATCGGAATTAGTTTACTTATGGACATAGCTAAAGCAGGAGTGGTGGACAGCAATGGTAAGCTGCGCGTGAGGGACAACACAGAACCCACGTTAGACCTTTACACTGGTACTTCCAGTCTCAGGGACAAGTCCTTCTTTCCACACCTGAGCAAAATGCCTCTTCGGATATTTGACAATGGAATAATACAGTATCTGCAGCACATCGAACTCTACAGTGTGTTCCGTAAGTATTTGAAGGAGGTCCAGCGTCGCCAGTGGACTAAGAGTGAAGAAGAAGAAGAAGAGTCGGAGGAAGGGATGTTGAGCGAGGAAGAGGAGGAGAGCAGGCCTCTCACAGTGAAAAAATTGTATGGTCCCATCATGCTCATTTCCTATGGCTGGGTGATAACAATCGTGTGCTTCATAATGGAGGTCTTATCTAAGTTCCGCAAACCCGAACAGCCCTCCTCTTGCATTACTAATTTGCGAAATACAGTTGCTGAACCTCTGAACAGCTCCGGACCTAAAACTGTTGAATCAATCGAGATCAAGGAACCCACCATGCCTGTTCTGTCCTAACTACAATCAATCTTTCAATCGTTTCACCGCTGACCTTTTTAAGGTCTCCGGGAATCAAGAATGTAAACGAGAAAACTGCAGTAAATTGTAGCTGTATTTTCCTGGAGTTTTATTTTCGCATCGCCTTTCCTTTAATCACCATTCATCTCCCTTGACCAACCTGACCAGAAAATCAGAAGATAAACAGTGTAAACAACATTATAGGCTAAAATAAGTGTTAACATACGTACGTAGCTTAATATTGCTGGAAAATTATCGTCAATGAACTGCTGTCCACCCTGCGGTTAAAAACAAACTGGTATCAAAGGTCATACCGTATGGATGTTCGCACCAGTGCTCCCAAATCACATATATTTCGCCTTTGTGTCATTTTCCCACTGTCGATGTAGTCGAAAATTTGCAACACGTTGCCACTGAGATAGCATGGTGGTCGGAATTAGGCGTATGGTCGAAATATGGACACTTTCCCCTATACATGTTGCTAGTCGGCAGAGAGAGAGAGAGCGGTATGACCTTGTTACCGTTGGTTTCGTGGAGTGTTTCAGGGTAAAAGAGAGAGAAAAAATGCTGCTCATTTTGGCTGGAATCGAAACATTCATTTAGATCTGACTAGCAGCAGCGCCGGATTTACCCCCCCGGCCGCCCTTAGGCACTTGAGATACGGCCGCCCCCCCCCCCCC
>KZ538226.1:0-12209 GCA_000934665.2 Catajapyx aquilonaris | reverse complement strand
AATTTCAGATTTCGCCCCCCCTCCCCCTCCCTCCCCCCAAACTGAATACGCCCGCCGCAGGCGAAATTTTTTTTTGTTCAAGGTCACACAATCTTAGGTGAATGTAATACCTGACAAAGTACAGTGGAATCCTCCTATATTGTAAGCACATCGGATATAAGCAAGTAGAAAGATCGGTCCCTTCATATTTCCAGCAGTGCCAATGTCCAAGCACAGTTGAATCCGGATATAACTGACCTGTCTGCTATTATCTGACTGTACAAATCCTTATTCAGAACTGCACATTTGGCTTTTAGAACTGCACAAATTGTGTAGAACTGTACGCTACAGTAAGCCCTGAAAAGTAGTTCGATCTTACCTAATCAGTGCGACTTTTTTCCTGTTTCGAGTCACATAATTTTTGGATTCGCCCCCCCCNGGGGCGCCCCACAGTTTGAGAACCGAAAATATTACATAGAAAGTTATGGCCGCCCGGAGGGCGGCCGCCCTTTGGCAATTACCTTTTCTGCATGTAGTGGCAATTCAAGCTGTCAACAATTTGCTTTTCTTTGTGATCTCGCCATCATTTCTTATTATTGTATTTGAGAAATATTATTTATTGCAACTCGCGGCCGCCCCTACAGGGCGGCCGCCCCTAGGCCAGTGCCTATTGTGCCTAATGGGAAATCCGCCACTGACTAGCAGTAATGTTATCTCTGAACAGTGAGCATTTCACTCATTAGTGACAATTATTGCCAATGGTGGAATCATATTTTTCACAAGTTAGCACATTTTCACAGTGCGTAAAGTGCGGACTTCATTACATTATCAGCTGTTACAGTATTAGATAAACTTCCTAAAGTTACTGCTTCGTTATAGAAGGTTAAATGTGGAATATTGACAAACAGCACCACAGTTCCCTCAATATTATCTGACGGCATGAAATTCAGAAGAATCATTGTCACATTTTGGTCAAAATTATTATAGTTAGGCATTGCGCAGGCCTAATGTACATAGTACCTGATGTGGACTTTGTGATTTTTTTTTTCCTTTTCTTTTGCTAAATATGTTACAGTCCTCGAGAGAAATTTACCCAGGGTGGTGGAACTTATACTATAGTATAAGTTCCACTTTTATCGCTTCAAGCTCATGAAAAAAATTGACAAAATGTGGTTACGTCATAATCAGTTTTATTATCTCGGCAGGTGATGCATCATCGATGACGTTTTGGTGATGCTTTTGCAAGGCTGCTTTGACAGTAACCTACTGCATGTTTTGCATATTGGCCAGATAATAATTAGTTTTGAGAGCCACATTACACAAACTGTATAATAATGCAATTGAAATATAGAAGTAGTGTTTCGTAATATACAGACAGCATAATCAAGTTTATTTCGGACCCTCATGCATATATCAGAATCAGAAGTAAAGCACATTGCAACCTATTGTGATTTTACAGATTAGTTTATTTAGACAAAAAATTAGGTGCAAATATGTTTTAGGTTGCCGTGTTTGTGTTTGTCTTCATGTTGGACTTGATTCGCATAGGATGGTCGAATTAAAAGAACAAGGAATATTACCCCATAACAGAGGGCCAAAAACACTGGTAACACCAACGCATGGGCTGGATGATATTGGTTCATTTGGTGGATGTCCTTGAGGCCAAGCGGAGAAGAGCACAGGCTGTGATGTGGGCTGCCAGTAGAAATTGGCGCCGTCTCCCAAGGCATTTGCGCCCACCCACGATATTGCAGGCGTTTCTGATGAAAAGAAAAGGCATGCTGAGCTGCTGACCTCTGTTGAGTTACCCGCAGTTTGACTTACGATTAAGGTAGACTTCTAGAGCTTTATTTTCCACTGGATCGGTGATGATGGCGAGATGTCCGCCGTAACTTATGCATAGCTCAGACGCTTGGAACCAGTTCGTATCAAACGCTTCATAATAGTAACACCCGGTAGACAAACTCACAAAAGGGTGCTTGCACGAGTCGGGTTCTGCAATGTAGGCTGACTTATAAAGACGCATTTTTACGTGATTGACTGCGAACAGGCGTCTACATACCTTGAGTGTCATGAGGTGGTGCACAAAAGCTAAGATGTAGAGCAGAGAGACTGAGCAGGAGAAATAATGTTGGTTTCATCCTGGAAAGTTCACTATTGGGCTACTACTTTTCAATTTGTGGATTAATATACTGGTAAAATATAGGCTAATCTTATCGCTTTGTTACAATATTATTTGTGATCACTTACTGAGTTGACAAACACTTTTGAATGTGGGGAGAGTGTTGCAAACCCATTAATTTCAGTGACTTTGTAATGTACCGACAGTCAATTATTATCTATCACAGTCCTCGCAGGGCATTGTTGAGTACAGAGAGATAAAATTATCATAGTCCCATAAAATGTCTTTACTATCGGCGGCAATTGACCATTACAACCATTAGCACTTAACGCTATTGGACTGTCCTGTTCATTCAGATAATTCTGAGATCTGGCACAACGGGATAATAATTACACTATTTCATTATCATTTTTGTTGTGTTATGCTGAGTGTAGCAATATTATTTTATCTCTTTGTGCCCAGCACTCAGTCTGTTGGATGAAGTTGTTGAAATATGACAAGAGATGCGTTTATATACTCCGCGATAAATCTCATAATTATTACACTTTATAAAGTTTTATAATAAAATTAATTATTCTGTAGGGTTTATTCTTACAACTGTTCACTAACCCCGCAGTGACAGGTCACGGCACTGCACCGGAAACATTAGGCTACCATAGACCAGCTCAAAACAAGGTCTCAATAATTATTGTTTCGCAAAGAACAATAACCATAGGGAACATTTAGTACTATCATTTTAGGGACAGATCACAAATGTGGCTAAAATTGATGGGTAATTCTTCCTGATGTGACAAAGTCCCTATTGTCATCATTATACGAGTATAGAGTGATTTTGTTACCAACTATTAACAATATTCCGGATCCTGTAGCGTGGATGCTCGTATAGGTATACTTGCTGCTGAGAGCAAGCAGCTAGACACACCACACACCTACTTGTTTTTTTATATAAAAAAATTTACAGTTAGTTACTATAAGTAAACACATTAGAGACATTACACAGGCCTGATTGTTTTCATCGATTTTAGTAATTTCAATTTCAATTATTGAGTGGGTCGGCGCAAGTGTGTCCTACATCGACCCAACTCTTTAGAAGACCTATAAGTAAACGTTTACGTCGGCAGCAATCTTTGTGACTTCTCTGATGCAATATTTACAGCACGCTTTGGAGGTTTGCTGTCTATTCCCTCCCCCCCCCCCAGTATATACGTATCATAAATTCATAAGACATAGTCACATCATGATTCAATGTTGCGTCTTAAGATGAGAATGTCCTGCACCATAGTGTAAGAATTATTTTAAAATGTCCTTGTTACGTTTTTGTATACTAGGAAACCCGGAAGAAAAGCAATTTGCATAGACATACTGTACACTAACATAAAATTATTTCAGATATAATATCAAATGTTTTAAAATCAAAGTTTCAGTTTTGCAAATAGTGCGCGTCACGCTCATTTTGCGCCTGCAATGACCAGTTGATATCGAGAGTGTGGGAGAGACTGAATGGCCCACGGGATAGGGCCACACTATCGTTAGAGAATTTTTTTTTAATGCTATTTGTTTTCACCTCTTCTATGCGTCTTTTATGGCAAGGATAATCATGATTATTTTATATCATCTCAAAGAAACGAAAGTTTTTCCATCAGCGACAGAGGGAGAGGGAGAGAGAGAGGGAGAGAGAGAGAGAGCGATCAGAAATGTACAATGATGTGTGATGTGTCACAATCTATATGGTATCGAATAACATTATTTTTAGGCATTATGAACTCCCGAATAGGACATGATAAAGATGCCCATAGAGGCATAGACAGTGTCATTAAATATGACTCGGATCAATAGCAAATATCAATAATTTTCTGCAGCACCTTCAATAAGTAGCCCTACGTACCCTGGGCATGGTTGAACAATAATAGTGACATTATAACACCACACAATCTAAGGACTTTATAAGTAATTGATGCCAAGGAAATAATTGCCTTCCTCACCAACTCCTACGCAATGATCAAGTTGTCATTTGCTTCCAGAACTAACGTGAGACATAATACGTATGTATACAGTATCTGTGAATCTATAGACATTGCCATTCTGGTTGTCCATAATTCAGTATGCATACGTGTCGCATTCTGGCTCGTACCTGCATGAGCTCTTGTTGAGACAATTGCGTTGGTTTATTCGAGTATATAAGGTTGTTATTTTAGACTAGCTCGGGAGTTTCAGAGGAAATGGGTCCATGTACAGTGACACAATATTGTTGAATCGGTTCGGCTACTGGACACATTGCAGAAGTTCCGCGCATCTTACCCAACATAATTTGAGTACTTCTCAAGGACAAGCAGTCGCAAGGGATAAACGTGCAGGTGGATTGGTGACTTTACAGCCACAAACGACGATGGGTGTCATCAGTGTCAGTACCATATTAATAATTGTTGTGGGGCTTAAGGAACACTTCTTGACACATTCAACTCTCATTCATTCGGGTAACAGAACAACTGAAGGCCTGATATCTCGCTTGCTGCAAGATGTCCTCTTTGAGGAGTCGCGCGAATGTACTCTTTTGCTGGCCCACGATTTTGTGTTTGTTCCGAAGACGATTCAAGAGATCCTCTCCAATGCGAACGAACACTATCGCCCCACACTGTCTCTGTCTCCTCCCGAGTCCTTCTCTGTCCCTGATGACGCATCGCATCGAGATTATTGGGACATTAGCTCCAAGGAGTGGACCGGTCCTTGTCTGGTGCAGCTGCTCACCACCAGGACATCCGGACTGGTCAACCGGATGAGCATCTTCGTCTCCACCAGGGTCGAGGTCAGGTCAGACGATGACCACGTCGTCATCTGGACGAGGGAAGACCCAGACAAGGCCATTTCACCAAAGGAGGACAGGACCAACAGCATGCTGGGGATGAAGTGGAAGGTGGCCATCAAGCCTTCTCCTGATGGAGGGTTACTGGAGGTGTCCACCATTTGCTTCTGCTGCGACGAGGGAAAGAACACCAAGATGCTTCTGGGGCAGTATCCGGGACTGGGGGTAGGGGACATGTTCCCGGATTTGGCAAGAAACTTTCATGGAAGGCATACTAGAGGTGTATTTTGGAGAAATATTGACGGAAATGAAGCCATGAAGAAGAGGGAGAAGCATGGCCGACTGAATCTGGACTTCATCGAAGCATACCTCCTGTTGTACAGCGACAAGATGAACTTCACCTGGAGCACCTACGAAATGACAATAGGCCCAGAGATGATGGAAAGATCCCGTCTGAGAAATGGAACCTGGTTGACACCTATGAAAGACTTGGTGACGGGTCAAGCAGACTTCTGCTTCGGCGCTTTCTACCAAGGAGAAGACATGTCTCATGTTAAATACATGTACCCAATCGTATATTTCCGCTTTGAATTCGTCACCGGCTTCCCAAAACCTCTGTGGACCTGGAAGACTGTGTTCTGGCCTTACCAGCCGGGAGTCTGGGTCTTGATTGCTTTAGAAACTGCATTTTCAATAGGAGTCACCTGGAAAATGCTCAAAATAGAAGCAGCTTTGTATACTGTTCCAGGAGAGGACTTGGAAGACATTGCTGTTCACTCCTGCGCAGGTGCCTTGGTTGAGCAGTTGCCCAACGAGGAGTTCCCAAGGGCTCATGCAGCGAGGATATTTGTTCTGTTTTGGTTTTTAGTGGCCATGATTCTTTCCTGTGGTTACCAAGAAATGGTTTTCGCTTTTGTAGCAGTCCCTGAGAAGGAGCAGCCTCCAACTGCACTGGAAGAACTCAGCAATTCTCGTTTGGAAGTAGGCGCCCATTTGGAAATGGTTGTGCTCTACAACATGTTAGCCAACAAAGTGGAAGGCCACACCTACTACCACGATATTGCTCAAAAATTGATCATGATGAGCAGCTACACTGAATGCATTGAAAAAGCAGCGGAGGAGGACTATTTCAGTTGCATCGGAATTAATTTATTCATCGACCTGGCTAAATATGAAGTGGTGGACAGCAATGGTAAGCTTCGCGTGAGGGACACCACAGAACCCGCCCTCAACTTATTCACTGGTTCATCAATCCTCAAGGACATCCCGTTCTGGCCAGAGGTGAGCAGAATTGGAGTCTGTATTTTTGAGCATGGGCTGTCGGATTACCTACAACGCAACGAATTCTACAATGTGTTTCGTAAGTCCCTGAAGGAGGTACAGCGTCGCCAGTGGTCCAAGAGTGAGGAAGAAGAAGAGGCTGAGGAAGGAATGGGGAGCGAGGATGAGGAGGAGAGCAGGCCCCTCACTGTGAGGAAGCTGTACGGTCCCTTCGTCCTCATTGTCGCTGGTTGGATTATAACAGTCGTATGCTTCGCAATGGAGAAGTTGTCCAAATTGTGCTCAGCCAAACGGCCTTCTTTCCCCATCACCCAAGTGAAACCCGTTCTCCCTGAACCTCCCACCAGTCCAACTCCTTCTCTTCGCAAAGAAGGCGATGAATGCGATGAATGCATTTCGCTTAGTAGCCTTTCATAAGCGAGTGACCCGCACTTCTGACCTGCTTTATATCACCATTCGAGACGGCAGCCTTGCTGAGACACCTACCCACTATTTGCCTCTTGATAAACAAAAATAATTTTCTGGGGCACCTTCAAGAAGTAGCCTTACTCCTGAGCATGGTTGAACAATACCAGTGACATTAACACCTCACAAATCTAGGGACTGTAAAATTAAAATATTGATTCCAAGGAAATAATTGCATTCCTCGCCAACTCCTACAGAATGATCAAGTTGTCACTTGCTTCCAAAACTAACGTGAGACATCATACGTATGTAGTACAGTATCTGTGAATCTAGACATTGCCATTCTGGTTGTCCATAATTCAGTATGCCTACGTGTCAAATTCTGGCTCATACCTGCATGAGCTCTAGTTGAGACAATTGCATTGGCTTATTCGAGTAGCCTTATGTATAAGGTTGTTATTTTAAACTGGCTCGTGACTTTCAGAGGAAATGGGTCCATGTACATTGTACAGTATAGTGAGACAATATTGTTGAATCGGTTCGGCTACTGGACACATTCCAGAAGTTCCGCGCATCTTACCCAACATAGTTTGAGTACTCTTCAAGGACAAGCACAAGGATAAACCTGCAGGTCATTGGTGACTTTACAACAGCAAACGACAATGGGTGTCATCAGTGTCAGTACCGGTACCATGTTAATAATTTCGGTGGTGCTTAATGAACACTTCTTGGCGTATTCAGCTTTCATTCATTCGAATAACAGAACAACTGAAGGCCTGATATCTCGCTTGCTGCAAGATATCATCCTCTTTGAGGAGTCGCGCGAATGTACTCTTTTGCTGGCCCACGATTTTGTGTTTGTTCCGAAGACGATTCAAGAGATTCTCTCGAATGCCAACGAACACTATCGCCCTACACTTACTCTGTCTCCTCCCGAGTCCTTCTCTGTCCCGGATGACGCATCGCATCGAGATTATTGGGACATTAGCTCCAAGGAGTGGACAGGTCCTTGTCTGGTGCAGCTACTCACCACCAGGACATCCGGACTGGTCAACCGGATGAGCATCTTCGTCTCCACCAGGGTCAAGGTCAGGTCAGACGACGACCACGTCGTCATCTGGACCAGGGAAGACCCTGACAAGGCCATTTCACCAAAGGAGGACAGGACCAACAGCATGCTGGGGATGAGGTGGAAGGTGGCCGTCAAGCCTTCTGGTGGAGGGTTACTGCAGGAAATAGCCACCATTTGCTTCTGCTGCGATGAGGGAAAGCACTCCAAGAATCTTCTGGGACAGTATCCGGGACTGGGGGTAGGGGGCATGTTCCCGGATTTGGCAAGAAACTTGCATGGGAGACACGTTAGAGGTGTATTTTTTAGAAATATTGACGAAAATGAAGTCATGAAGAAGAGGGAGAAGTATGGCCGACTGAATCTGGACTTCATTGAAGCATTAATTTTATTATACAGCGACAAGATGAACTTCACCTGGAGCACCTACGAAATGACAATAAGCCCAGAGATGATGGAAAGATCCCGTCTGAGAAATGGAACCTGGTTGACACCTATTAAACACTTGGTGACTGGTCAAGCAGACTTCTGCTTCGGCGCTTTCTACCAAGGAGAAGACATGTCACATGTTAAATACATCTACCCAGACACGTACCTTCGCTTTGAATTTGTCACCGGATTCCCCAAACCCTTGTGGACATGGAAGACTGTCTTCTGGCCTTACCAGCCGGGGGTCTGGGTCTTGATCGCTTTAGGAACTGCTTTTGCAATCGGAGTCACCTGGAAACTGCTCAAAATAGAAGCCTCCTTATACACTATCCCAGGAGAGGACTTTGGAGACATTGCTATTCACTCCTGTGCAGGAGTCTTGGTTGAGCAGATGGCCAACGAAGAGTTTCCAAGGGCTCATGCTGCAAGAATCTTTCTTCTGTTTTGGTTTTTCGTGGCCATGATTCTATCGTGCGGTTACTCAGAAATGGTTTTCGCTTTTGTGGCAGTTCCTGGGAAGGAGCAGCTTCCAACTACACTGGAAGAACTCAGCAATTCTCGTTTGGAAATAGGCGCCCATTGGGAAATGGTTTTGCTCTACAACATGTTAGCCAACAAAGTGGAAGGCCACACCTACTACCACGATATTGCTCAAAAATTGCTCATGATGAGCAGCTACACTGAATGCATTGAAAAGGCAGCTGAAGAGGACTATTTCAGTTGCATCGGAATTAATTTACTTATGGACCTGGGTAAATCTGAAGGGATGGACAGCAATGGTAAGCTTCGCGTGAGGGACAACACGGAACCCGCCCTCAACTTATTCACTGGTTCATCAGTCCTCAAGGACATCCCATTCTGGCCAGAGGTTAGCAGAATTGCAATCTGTATTTTTGAGCATGGGCTGTCGGATTACCTACAACGCAACGAATTCTACAATGTGTTTCGTAAGTCCCTGAAGGAGGTACAGCGTCGCCAGTGGTCCAAGAGTGAGGAAGAAGAAGAGGCTGAGGAAGGAATGGGGAGCGAGGACGAGGAGGAGAGCAGGCCCCTCACTGTGAGGAAGCTGTACGGTCCCTTCGTCCTCATTGTTGCTTGTTGGATTATAACAGTGGTATGCTTTGCAATTGAGAAGTTGTCCAAATTGTGCTCAGCCAAACGGCCTTCTTTCCCCATCACCCAAGTGAAACCTGTTCACACTGAACCTCCCACCAGTCCAACTCCTTCTCTTCGCAAAGAAGGCGATGAATACGATGAATGCATTTCGCTTAGTAGCCTTTCATAAGTGAGTGACCCGCACTTCTGACCTGCATTATATCGCCATTCGAGACGGCAGCCTTGCTGAGACACCCACCCACTATATTTTGCGTCTTGATAAACAGACTACACACAATGAATTTTCCTCATGACCATTACCACTTGCAATCTGTGCTCATATTTTCAAGTAAAATTGAAATGACAATTACATGTTGGCAAAATGTAAGTAATGTTGTGTTCTCATAGTCATATATTCCGCCCTGTAAATGCACGCTTTTATGATTGGTATAGTGGGTGAACATTCAGGGACCAAAGTCTGATCATGTTGCAACAAATGAGTTTGTTACATTTCGCTGTACCGGAACTCGTGTGTGAATAAGTATGGTGCATATTAATTTTCTATTCGCTTATGTTATTTGAAACACCAAATCAATTAATTTTTTCTCTTATGTTCACATATTGGGCACATTATAGCCTTAAGCTTGGTTGTATGCAGGCACGTAATGTTTACATTTCCTCCACCTGTACTGTACATGTTTCACATTTTGAATTTTTTTACTGCAATTATTGTGTTGTTTGACTGTTAACTTAATGGTCTTTAATATTTAAAATGTGACAATCTCGTGTGTGATGCATTTTAATTGCCACTTCTGTTTTTTTAGTAATAATATCTAATTATGATATTTCAAACTGAATGCCCATGGACTGGGCACATTATTGTTAAGTTCTTAGTAGTTGTACTTTCCTGGAGTGTAAACCACAGTAAAGCATTGTTTCAAAATCAACATGTGTCACATTTTCCAACGACTTGATTTTCAATGTGTATTTAAGGTACAATTTGCATCCTGTGGAGAGAAAGTCTTGTAATATGATTAAGTTGTAAACATTTCATTCACCATGTGTACTATAATAATTAGACAAGTTTTTTCTTCTTTTTTCAATATAAAATGGCTAACTCCAAAATGCTTGTGTCGTCAGTTACTGCTTCCTGCTGATGACTGTCATATTGATTATTCTTCTGAAGATCATCGTGCCCATATACTTCAGCATGGATCCTGGGTGCATGACTAGTCAATTTTTATTGGCAGATGACAAATAAAATTCTATATAATCAGTGTCTTTGTACTGTGGCCCATCATTAGAGGCAGGTTTCACAGAATGAAACTGGTGGATGTAGTGAGGTTGCAAGATCATTATCTTTATTTTAAAAGCTGGTTCCAGATGTGTACGTGACAAAATGTATTGAAATCATTTACTGGAACAACCAAAACCTAAATCATAACTCGAGTCTGGATTTTTAGGCCCGAAAAAACCGCGAAATAGGCCCAAAAAAACCTCAAATAGTCAACCTCAAAGTATAAGGTCGCAAACCAGAGCAAAAATCGAATAACAACGAAAAACTGACAGAAAATCACATAACTTGGGCAAAAGAGACCAAGTGCAAGCAAGCATCACTTGCACTGGACTTCACCGCTTATAGCCAGTTCCCCTTGCAGTTTCCACATGGTGTGTGAGGGCCAAAAGAACTGGTGGCAGAAACGCATGATGGGTTGGATGATATTGGTTCATTTGGTGGATGACCAGGATGACCTCCAAAGAGTCCAAACCAAGCGGCGAAGAACTCAGGCTGTGATGTGGGCTGCCAGTAGAATCAAATTCAATAACCTACATTACGCAACATTACAAGAGACGCCCAGTAATATTAGGCAACTCAATGCTACACGCACTGTTCTATGGTAATTAATATCGAGTACAAACATGGCAAATCAATTCATTGCTCTGATAGTTGTCGTTCTTATATTGATCATCTATAGCAGCGCATTATTGGTATGATTTTTAAGACATTTATAGCATGTTCTGATTTGCAGTTGCGTAGGCCAACGTCACAGGTACGTGTGAGGTGTGATCCGTGTCGTTGTACTGGCTATGTCCCTGCTATGTCCAGTGCTGTCTCGTCCTGATTCACCAACACGGAACTGCATTACGACCACCAGGTAAGTATAGTGATTGCGCCAGTGATCTGAAAGAAGAGGCAAGTTTGATTCCGATGAAAAAGATGCCGTTGAAACCTTGGCCTGGCTCGTGCACCGATGACGATGACGTACGTTAGTCACAAGTCGTCTGTTGATGGAGAAGAAGTCAGCAGCTGTGATTTCCACAGGTGAAGTGTACATCGAGTCCAGCAATACTTCCGCCTGAAATAATTTCGACGAGTATTTTTATATTATTTTTATTCTTTTTACCCCATTAGCTAGCCAGTTGGCCATTTTTAGGGGGACACAACCACCAAGCATTACATCACGTTAACCACACAGTTGTATGCGTTTTGCAACATTTGAGAAAAAATAGAAAAGGGCATAAATCTGGACTTTGGACTGATCTGCAAACACAAACGGTAACAATTCCGAAGATACAGCAGAAAGGTCGCTCAAGTAACTATTTCGTGAGGTCTCGAATATTGGGCACTCGAATAGTACATGGAGGGTCGTTAATTGAGTGTTACAATTACACCAACTACAATTGTCATCACTTTCAATTTGTACAGACACCTCGTGATTAATTATTGGAATATTTTGTTCCTTATAGGTTAACCAACATTCTTTGCGTGTAAAGTGGTAAACCATATAATAAATCCCACCAAAAACCTTTCTGTAAAAAAAGGCCAAGTTCTCCGACTGCTTGGCCGTCAAAAGTGGTGAGATCTGAAATACGGCCAAGTTCAACGTCGTACTCATTACTGGCATTCTTAAATTCTTCAACCTAAACCACTAACTTTGTTTTTCCAGGTCGACCGTAAGTTTAATCATCAAAAAATTTTAATGGAATTTCTCTTGCTGTAACTTGGCCATTGCTCATGTCCGAGGTAT